>LTAE01001429.1:0-55771 GCA_001647135.1 Pontederia paniculata | reverse complement strand
AGATACGATCAATAAATAAAATAAAAGTTAATAAAAAATATAATTATCTAATTAGTGTAGTGATTAGAGGGTTTTGATTATCATATAAAAGTATGGGGTTCAAACTTTGACCCGTCTCAAATTTTTATATTTTACTTTTATACGTATTGATCCCTCTAATTTTTCATTTTGGTCTGTCCCTTAAGTAGGATAAAAGAGAATAGAAGTAAAATGAACATAACAAAAATTGAAAAATAAAATAAAAAAATATTATTAAATATTAATAGGTGATAAATGGGAAAAGAAAGGAAAAAGAAACTATTAATTAAGAAGAAGGACAAAAAAACCGTGTGAATTTTGGTAAAATTACAAATTCTTATTAAGATTTAATGATGAACAAAAATTGCGAGGTCGCCCTCATAAATTAAGTGGAAAAAAGTAAAAGGCACAACAACTGCTGGATTCTGTCCCCCACCTTAAACCACGCATTGGGCCCAATCATATCTCGCCACGTAGTACATCCGTCCAATAAAAAACGTCCACCATCACATATTATTTTCGGGATAAAGAGAAGGAATATTACAAAAACTCGCCGGCGGGGCCCACTGCGCCGTTGGGCTTCGCGGGAAAGAACATGGTCCGTGGGCCCACCACTACACGGCTCAGTCAACGGTCAAAAATAGCCTCCTCCAAAGCCAAATTGTATTAATTTTTATCATAAGATTTAATTTACATCACGATTTAAGAGTAATTTTAATTTTATTTCGATATCTACCCACAAATGTTCAGTACTACTAGTAACTGACTAATTCGAAATCGAGGATAAAAGTAAAAATGATATTCCTCTCACCAAACTGACGATTTCGAGGTTCGAATTCGAGACTATTAACTCTCTGTTTCTCAACTCGGGACACACCTCTACTAATTAAGTATGTCGATTTTTTTTTCTTACACTTACTTAAATTTATGTTTATTATTTTTTTCTTAACATTTATGTTCCATATAATCTTATTTGAAGTAGGTCCATTTTATTTAGACTTTTGTATAAATATTTAGAACCCCGTGGGTAATAATTGTACAATATAATTTTGCTTTCGTATCTTCTTCCACACTTCTCGTCTCCTTGACATCGTCGGAGGAGGAGAAGGAGGTGAATCGTAGCAGCGATCTCAAGGAGGAACCTCGAGATCGAGAGCGAAAGAGGAGGAACGACAAGATGTGTGGGATCTTTGCGTACTTGAACTATAATGTGGCGAGGGAGCGGAGGTACATCTTGGAGGTGCTCTTCAACGGCCTCCGGCGTCTCGAGTACAGGGGCTACGACTCCTCCGGCATCGCCATCGACGCCGACCTGCGCCAGCCCGCTACCGCCGCAGCGGGCAATGCTTCAGGGAGCCCGCCCTACGCAGCGGCGCCGCCCCTCGTGTTCCGCCAGGAAGGGAAGATCGAGGCCCTCGTCAGATCGGTGTACACCGGTGAGCGACGACATAAAAAAGCCATCTTTTTTTCTTATGTGCAGTTGCCTTTTTAGTTGGGTTGGATTCTTCTTGCTATTTTGTCGGTTAGGTCTTTTGCTCTTTTTCCTTCGAAAGGTTCGATCTTTTCCTCTGCTGCTTTGATTCTAGTTAGGATGTCGATTTGTTACTTCCATAAAAGTTGTGATCTTGATATTTAGCGAAACCCAAAAGAAAAAAAGTTGCGATCTTGGTGATTTGTCCCCTGTCATAGTCGTTAAGTTTCTTAGTTGTGTGTGAATTGGTGGCCCTTTCCATATGGACTAGAACTTTGATTGGGTTAGTGCTACAGAAAATAATAACTTTGATCATTGCGTTACTGTAATAAGTGAACAGCCTTCATCCTTTGTGTTATCTAAATTTATCTTACCTGACAAAGTGCCACTCTGCTTAGAATCATCATTTCTGCATACTTTTCCGTAGGCTCTAATTTGTTTCATGCATACTCTTAGTTGCAACTTCCTTTGAAACTTCAACGTTCTAAGATATGTTTGTTGATGCTCATAGAGGTAGATGCCAAGGACATAAATCTGGAAGAATCATTCTTGACTCATGCTGGAATAGCTCATACTCGGTGGGCTACACATGGTGTGCCAGCTCCAAGAAATAGTCATCCACAATCGTCAGGCTCAGGGAATGAATTCTTGGTTGTCCACAACGGAATAATAACTAATTATGAGGTTCGTTTATCCATTGAATGAGATTCAAGTAAAAGCGTGAAGTGATTTTGCATTTCATATCATTTGTTTCTTTTCCATTTTTCTTATGTGTTGATCTCCTTTTTATATTTCTTCAGGTGTTGAAGGAGACACTAATTCGGCACGGGTTCACATTCGAATCAGATACTGATACAGAAGTTATTCCCAAACTTGCAAAGTTCGTGTTTGATCAGGCTCAGGAAGGAGATGGTAGGATCTTCTTTTATTATAAATCCTTGTTATTCTTGGATATTATTTTTACATGAAATAACATACAAAACTTCTTTCCTTCTATATAAGAGAATCATAGTACAAGTATCACACTCTTATGTCTTGTTATCTTCACAAATAAAACTTACATTAGTATTTAGAGGTTGACAAACTGAGCTGAGTACGTCCACATTTATTTTTTCATCCACAAATTATTTAAATCTGTATAGCCTAAATTAATAACATCTCAGGAAAGGGCCTTGATTGAGTATCTTGATATCTGAATCCAGTTGCTTTAATTATTTAATTCATTACATGTAAACTCAGATTTCTTTTACTTACGTAGTACTGAGTTGTTGTACTAATGAATTATAGTAATGAATGATGAGTGTGTAGATTCCATTTTTAGAACATTTTCTTCATTGAAATTTGTTGTTTAAGCTTGATGTATGTTAACTATATTCTTGTAGCATGTTTTGACTATTTGATTACTGACTTACTGAAATTTCTGTGTAGAGAGAACATTCTTGATCAGTGGATTAACCCATTTTCTTAATACTTTTTTCAGGCAAAGAGAATGTTACCTTTAGTCAAGTTGTTACAGAAGTTATGCGACAACTTGAAGGAGCCTATGCACTTATATTTAAAAGTGCGCATTATCCAAATGAATTGATTGCTTGCAAACGCGGAAGCACATTGATACTTGGTCTGAAAGTAAGCTTTCTTATCTTATTTCTCCATGTTGAAAAATGGCCTTGTGATTTTTTGTATTCTTGTCCTATTTATTGTACACCATCCTGCTAACTGTAATTAGAAGATATAATATGGTACCAACGGGAGAATATTAGACTGCCATTCTTTCTTAGACACCTCATTTTGTGACTGTTACCTTTGTGCATCTAGTAATTTCCTTCATATGCACTTTCATTTTTCCTTTTTAATTCCATTGATGTGGAAGTTCTCTGTATATTTTGTCTCTATCTTTACTTTCTTGTTCATTTTTTCTTGCCTGTATGACATTGTTTTTTTTGTCATAAAATATATAATTGATGAACTATGTTACAGGAACTTTCAGAGGACAAAAATAGTGGAAAACTGTTTCACGATGTAAAAGCCCTTACGACAAATGGGAAGCCGAAAGAACTCTTCTTCTCAAGTGATTTATGTGCTATCGTTGAGCACACCAAAAATTATTTGGCTATTGAAGACAATGAAGTTGTTCACATCAAGGTAACATTTCACCTGTTTCTTGGATATTATATGAGAAGGTTGTCGGATCTGTTTGATATCATAAAACATTGTGCATAGAGCTATTGCCTCAGCATTTGACACAAGTGCCCTCTCAAAAAAAAACATCTAACACATGTGTACTAATCATTTAAGCCTTGCGCTGCATGATAAACCTTAAGCATGTATATATAAGAACATATATGCATAGTTATTCAATATTCTTGTGCTTTGATGCCATGGTGAATTCACAAAATTGGTTTCTTTCTTGACATATAAACATGTTTGATATCATCTGGAACTTTATTGCATTTAAAACTGAGAGCCATTAGAGATTGCAAATTTTTAATTTCACTGCAAATTGTTACTTCCTAAATTTCTTTACTGAAATATCCTATATTATTATTTGAATTTGGTCTCATTTTGTTATACTTGCAACCTGAACAATAGTGATATTATTACATTTCAAATGTTAATATCCATGATTTGCTTCTCTTTTTGATTGTTTAGTATCAAGAGAATGACGTCCTCCTGTGCATTATATTTTTTTTATAAACTTGGAAAATCTACTCAACTCTTAGTCATCTTTTCCCTTTCAGAAAAAAAAACTTGGATAATAACGAGTCCAATATTTTGCATCTTAACAGGATGGCTCTGTATCGATACTGAAGTTTGATTATGGCAGAGAGAAACCTGCTTCAGTTCAGCGTGCATTATCTGTTTTAGAGATGGAGGTTGAACAAATAAAAAAGGGAAACTATGATCACTTCATGCAGAAGGAAATCCATGAGCAGCCACATTCTTTGACTACAACCATGAGAGGAAGGCTCAAAGATCACGGTGTTGTTTTGGGTGGACTGAAGGAACACTTAAAAACAATCAGGCATAGCAGGCGAATTATTTTTATCGGTTGTGGTACGAGCTATAATGCAGCTCTTGCTGCAAGACCGTTTTTAGAAGAGCTATCTGGTTAGTCAACTTGTCTTTACTCTTTATATTTTTTGGGTAAAATTATTTTCTATATCTGGTTAGAACACTTACATCTTATGCTCCTTTCGTGCAAAAGGCATTCCTGTTACCATGGAAATTGCGAGCGACTTGCTGGATAGAGAAGGTCCAATTTACAGAGAGGATACAGCAGTTTTTGTCAGTCAGTCTGGGGAAACTGCTGATACCCTGCTTGCACTTGAATATGCCTTAGAGAATGGGGCATTATGTGTTGGCATAACAAATACTGTTGGCAGTACATTGGCCAGAAAAACACACTGTGGCATTCACATAAATGCTGGTTGTGAGATAGGCGTCGCCAGCACAAAGGTACACATTTTCATGTTTTTTTCTCGATATTGATCATCATTTCTGCTAAACTCTAAACATATTTCGTTCAATACTGAATACCCTTCATGATTAGGCTTATACAAGCCAGATTGTGGTTATGGCTATGATGGCATTGGCTATTGGAGCTGACAAAATATCAAGTCAACCTAGAAGGGAGACCATTATAAATGAACTCTCAGACCTGCCAGGTATGTTAACTTTCACTGGAATGCATCATGGCCATACACTTTACGTGGACGCATAGACATAATTAGAGAGAGAACGGGAAAGGGGATGGATGGATGAGCTTAATCAAGTCTGTTCTTATTAGTTCGTTACCAATTAATCAATTTTGTATCCTTTTGTTCTCAGGAAAAATCAGCGAGGTCCTGAAACTTGATGCCGAAATGAAAGACCTTGCGAAATCATTGATAGACACAGAGTCACTCCTTGTGTTTGGTAGGGGTTACAACTACGCCACTGCTTTGGAAGGTGCTCTAAAAGTGAAAGAAGTAGCACTTATGCACAGTGAGGGCATGCTTGCTGGTGAAATGAAACATGGTCCACTAGCATTAGTGGATGAGACCCTTCCGATCATTGTTATTGCTACACGAGATGCATGCTTCAGGTCAGTCTCCTTGATGACTATCAAACCAGTGATCTGATCTCCTGCGTATAATATTTGTAATAAATGTTTGGGTTACTTCTTTGCAACAGTAAACAACAATCAGTAATTCAGCAACTTCATGCGCGCAAGGGCCGGCTAATAGTGTTATGTTCCAAAGGTGATGCATCAGCTGTATGCCCGAGCACATTTTGCAGAGCAATTGAAGTTCCTCAGGTGTCGGATTGCTTGCAACCAGTCATTAACATAGTCCCATTACAGGTATGACCATTGAGATAACAACCTACACTTTGATGTACAGAGATTATTTGTTTATCAGGAGTGGGCTTCCTTAACCAGTAGTTTTCAACATTTTGTTTGCAGTTATTGGCATATCATCTGACTGTTCTACGAGGCTTTAATGTCGATCAACCAAGGAATCTCGCAAAAAGTGTCACCACCCTGTGAGAAGAGGATCATTTGGTTCCCCCAGTGTCTTGTCATGTTCAACCAATTCTTTAGATTTGTTTACAGCTTGAAATTTGTACTGTAACTCAGGCATCATTTTAACGTAGCAGTTGAATTCTTTTTAACTCTTCTGCATGCTTCCTGTTAAAAGTGGTGCAGATGCAGTCTTTAACTATGGCAGCTCACCCTGTTGTAATTACCAGTCTCAAGGAACATGTTACTTCCTGGAGTTAAATATGCTGGTTATGTATAAATGTTTCTTTTAATTTTCAGTCTAATATTCTTGATTAAATTTTACGTTTTGTTCCCTTTTTGTATGTACATAAACTCGTTCATTTGATGAGTTCTTGTTTTACATTTGTTTGCATAAATAACAAATCCAGATATGACCTAATTATTTTAATGATGTGACTTGAGAGATCGTGCAAGAGAAATTTTTGACATATTCTCATTTGATGCCATAAACAAGAAAGCAGGAAATATATCTTTCCTCAAATAATAGCAACTGTGATAATAACTCTGATGAAATGGAATACGAATTATGATGTAAATCTATCATTAACGTATCTCTTAAAAATAAAAGTTTATTGTATCATCAGTTGGTTCAAAAAACATTATGCACAAAGAATTGTCAAGATCCCGCGATCATCGCAGAGGACTACAATCCTGTTGGTATTAGATATTGATAAGCATCAAAGATTGATAACAAGTTCTCAAGTACAATTTTGCTTCTTACAATCATGATTGATACTTGCTTCAGAATTTGCATATACAATTCATGTTTTAGAGATACAGTTGAGATTTAGTTTCTGAATCAGCTGAAGCAACAGATTCTTCTTTCTCTTTGGCTTCTTTTTATTGCCCTTCTGCAAATTAACAATTAGCAGTAATTAGTCCCTACAACTTATAAAAATGCATGAGAAAAGACCAGAGAAGAGGGGATTTCTAAGATTACTCCTACATAAATTCCGGTGTCCTTTTAGTTAAAGTTTTTTTCACATGCTAAGTGGTTTTTATACGATTTCTTTATACACAATGTCCTATTTTGCAGCAATTAAAGACAACACTTGGTAGATTTCATGCTAAATAGTAACTTTGCAGCCAATAAGCAAATTCTCTGAAAGTAGTAGGAATGAAACAAGGGTGTTAACCCCAAACTGAGGGACCAGCTAGAATGCTTTCAGTGTAGATCTTAACTTCATTGTCCTCTACTGCAGAAAAAAAATATATGAATGCATGAAGGTGTTCCTAAATAGATCTAGAATTCTCTTCCTCGACTTGTTTCCTTAAATTCTACTTAAAGCCATCTTCAAACTCGCATTATCTACCAAAAATCAACATATATGACCAATTTTGCATACTGTCAAAAGGATTTTTGTGAAAAGTACTCTCAAGGATTTTTGTTAGCTTATGTTGTATAAGCATACTTAATAAGTGCGTGGCATTTAATATAAGCATAATTACTAAGAACTCCATAAATTAATTCCATCGAAGCTTCAAAATGCAGGCATAGTGATGATTGTATGACTAATTGCAACACTTGAAAACTCACTTAATGATGGTCATATCTGTCCCTAGATTAAAATTAAATGACATCATTGTGTTAAACTTACTGATTTGTCCACATTTCTGATATCCTTGGTTGCAGTCTCTGCAAAATAGGGGAGAAGAGTTAATAAATTGCAAACTTAGTATTAGAAAGATATGAGTCCACTTATTAATAAATAATGCAAAAAATGTCATGGATGAATACCATTCTCATCCTCTTCATCAATCCATTTATCCCAGTCCACTTTAACAAATGCAGGTGGCTTGCCTTCCTCCTTCAGCAAGCGGCTCCACCATTTCTTTTCGGCTTTCTTCACAACATAAGACATGCTTCTCGCGCCAACACTAGATTTGCTCTCCTGCAACAAAATCACTGTCCATCTTGTTGTAATGGTGACCAGCCGTGATCACTGATCATGGCCGTGATGGCCACAAGGAGGCCGTGATCCCTGAGATCACGGCCGTGATGGACGAGCCGTGATCCTAATTGCGTCCAGCAGGCAGCGACGTCGCGGCAATTAAATGCACGTGAATCGCGCATTGAAGGCGTGATCATCCATTTCCGGAATGGAGCGGACGCGAGCTCCAAATCGAACGCGCCATCACCGTGCGTAACGGCCGCGTTGAGGGGGGCGGAGTGCTGCGCGGCAGCGGCTTATAAACGGACAGGAGCGTGTGCTAGGAGCCCCCAATCCGAATTTGCGGAACCCCCATCTCCCTCTCTCATTCGTTCACATCTCTCCCTAAACTCTGGAAATCAGATAAGACTTTGATAAGAATAAAACAGTTTCCTTACCTTGACATTAATGTTATCGAAGAACTCGATATTGACTTCATAAGGAATGCCATCTTTAGTTGCAGTAAAACAAAATTTTCCTTCTGGCTCAAGATTAAGCTCTACATTCTTAGCATCCGGCAGATCAATTGTGAGGTAGACCTTATCGGACCTTTGGGCCCATTTCACAAACGGGTGTCGGCTGCAGCATCAAACATAATGTTGAAAGTAATAAGATTCACACCATTCATAAGGAATTCCAGTATAAAAGCGTAAAAAATCTTCCTTTTCCTTCAGAACTAAGTATTTACATTTAGGGGTGCTACATAGATGGACTGATACAAAAGGGTTCATCACTTCCACCCAAAGGGAAAGTATTCATCATTCTTCTGTCATGGTGGTCATGATATGTGCTCGCAGAACAGAAAGCTTAAAAGAAAAGGAGCAGAACATGGCAATTTCGAAGCTTTTTGGATGAAGTCGGATGATGCTTATAATTCAGAAACAAAAATCAAAAAGAAGGAAAAATTCTTCTTCCTTGTCAAACCGAAATGTGTGTGCAGATCATGTCTGTGCTCGTCGAACTTATAGGCTTGCTACAATAGAAATGGCTTCCTTCTGAAGCAGGTGAAAGCTACAGAAGAAATGAAAAGGAATCGGAAGCGCTCACCTCATCGATGGCGAATTCACCAGCAATGCTCTGTTTCCTCGGTGATCAGAACTGCAAGCAACTGCAAGCGAAGCAGCAGCAGAAGAAGAAGAAGAAGAAGAAGAAGAAGAAGATGTTTTAGATATTTATTTTTATTATTATTTGGTTGCCAGAAACGAGAAATTGCGGGAACTTTCTAGAGATGAAGAGGAGGAGGAAGTCTACGGCTCTAAATCAGTTGTTATAATAATAATAATAATAATAATAATAATAATAATAATAATAATAATAATAATAATAATAATAATAATAATATAATAATAATGTATTTTTTTATTATTCAACTAATTTAGACGGTAATATATATACACAAATTATCAAGCTGATCTATAATTTAAAATAATGCATATTTATATAATTCTATTCAATAATTATTATCTGATCCAAGATTGTCAAGATCGAGATCTTAAGTAAGATCGTAAGGGGGTCATAAGATCGGATCGAGGATCGTAAGATCATATGAGTTAATAAAATAATATATTTTAATATAAAAAATATATATTTTTAACTTTTTTGTGCACTTAAAATTTGAATTAGACTTCAATAGATCATAATTTGATCAATTTGTAAGAAAAATTTATTGAACTCTATTTATATTCATTGTTATTATCAAAATTATAAAAACTACTATTTTTAAATGATTAAAATATTTATTTGAGATCGTATAGGATCGGATAAGATCGTAAGATCGTACGGCATAAATTAAGATCCTATTAAGATCTTACCTATAAGATCCTCACATTAAGATCGAGATCGATGAGGGCTCGTAAGATCGTAAAATCGTAAGATCTTAAGATCTAGATCGAGATCTTGACAATCATGATCTGACCAAATTCTTTTTTTTTCTTTTTGGATGAAACATGGATGTCAATAGCTAAAGAATTATTAATATTTTGACAAATTTAATCAAATTAAAAAATCTCTCTAAAATAAGTATTTGTGGCAAATCTCAAACTCAAAAGTCCCAACTCAAACGTGTGATAATTTACTATTAAAACCATATAAATTAAACTGATCAACTTTGTGTAAACATAGGATTAAATGTTAACATTATCAGTCATGATATCATTTAATACATGAAATTAGAAGGTTACACAAAGGTTTTCTCTTCTTTTTATCTATTTTTTTTTATTTTATGATAAATTCTTCACTTCTTAAACTTTAATATTCACCTAGCTTCACTCAAATTTTCAAACATTTTCACTTAACCCAAAATACATAAAGTTTATTTATTTTTTAATTATGCATCACCATTTTAACCTTATTCAATTTTATATATCTAGTTTTAGAAAACAAAAAAAATGGGCCTATGAAGCAATGACTCGAGTGTTGGTCCCATTGGGTCTTTTATTTTATTTTTTATTTTATTTTAAGAAAATAAATATATAAATTAAATAAGAATGAAAAGATAAATGCATATCTAAAAAAAGTCCGATAACTGAAATTAAGTGAGAGTGTTTTAAAATTGAGGAGAAGTAATTTGCATGTCTCACATTGTAAAAAAACACAATTCAGCAATCTCATAGCAATTAATATAATATGACACATCGGAGGATGCTGCTTCAGCATCATCATCATCATCATCGTGAATGTTAGGACGTGCTTTTCCCCCTTTTTTTCTCTTTTATTTTTCTTTTTCAAGACTTAATTATACAGCTCGAATCAGGTCTCCATATCATGAAATTTTGAGTAATGGGCTGACATGTATTTCAAATGCCATGAAACTTTATTTTTTGTACTACGATAATTTGTGAGACCAAGATTGTAACTACGATAATTTTTTTTTCTATTTACTTTTCTTTTACATCCATGAGCCTGTGCTTGCAATAAATTTTCTCCAACACAGGGAAGTTAAAATCTTTTTTTGAATCCATAATCCATAAAATTAATGTCATTATTTCTCGATTGTCTTGTTCTGATTTCATCTTACTTTATGTTGTGTAACTTGTGTTAGGCGTCGAGTTTTTTTTTTTTAATCACACAGAAAGGTTCCAATTTTGTTCAAACGTGGAGCTGACTTCGCTTTGTTTCCTTCGTTAGAATTTTATTCGCATCAAGTCTTTATCCAGTGCAGTCAACATCTTCATGAAAGAAGAGAGCACAATAAAATTCTACATTAAGCAAATGTTTCGCCTCCTTTTATTTCTCATTTGATGGCAAATTTGTTGTAGAAACCATAATTCCAAAAAAAAGAAAAAAAAAAGAAGGCAACAAATATCACACAACATTTTTATTGCATGTAATATACAAATTGTTCTTCCACTCACAATCTTATGCATCCATTTCATATAATTGTTGTTGTTGTTGTTGTCGCCGTCGTGCCGCCTAAATCTCCGATACACCACCGCCTTGTCTCTCAGAAGACATTGGCAAATTGAACGAGGTGATGGAATGTGGAGAAATTGTGACTTCCATCAGGGGACCAGCATTAGACAGTAAATAGTGCACTGGCACGATCTATGCAATGGTTCAAAATATGATAAGTTGAGTGCAATGTATAAATCATTTTCAACAGAAAAGATAATTGCATGACCGAAGAAAACACAACAAACATGAAGTAATAACTTTGTGCTGCTTAATTCAGTCATAAAACAATATAAAAAATAACAAAACTAACTTGGTGTGAATGTGTGATCATGCAAAGTCATTTTACCCAGAATAGTAGAAATTGTGGTGGGAATATATTTGAACTTTATTATCTTGTGGCAGAAGTACGCAACTCCTTCGAGATCCTTAATCAGTTTGTTTACAAGGGCACAAGGGCATCAAGATAGATGTTCTCTCTGAAGGAAATTTTTTTCGTACGCGTTGGCTTCAGATGGTGCAATTTAGTTTATTCATCCTTAAACATCTCATTTTATCTTCTAATGTGACTTGAGCTTTAGAAATTTGAGGGAGTTCATTAGATACCTCCCAATCGAAGAGAGAAAGATAGAGGGAGGAAAAGGAAAATCATTAATGAGAAAATGAGTGATGTGTTGAATATTCATTGACCTCTGTATATGAAATTTTTTTAATCTAATTTCCTTCTCAAAAAACCTTTTTATAATCTAATACAATATCCAAACTTACCTTGCTTGGTTCTGCAAAGGAGTTCTCATCCATCACATTAATAGACGTGAGTACTGTTTTTGTTGATTGATGCGAGTTGATGACATGTTGTAGTCCAACCAGAGAAACCTTAAGCTTCACAATATCATTTCCATAGTTGACTATCTGTGAAACAATAGCTGAATGAGTCATCACCGAAAAACGTAAGATTTCTATAATTTTCATGTTTGGAAATTGATAATTTATAAGCCTTTCCACATATGAAAAGTCATTGTGAGCAATTTAAAGGTGCTGGAAGCAACAGAATATATTTGTTAAGAAATAAATGTTCAGTAATAAACAAAATCAGGAGCAAACCTAGAATGTAAGTGCAGCTATCATTAAAACTAAAAGGGATGTGATATATGGGTATTATCGTCACTCTATTGGTCAAATAGGCACAATCAAACTGCCAAACTTATCTGAACTAGTGCTAGAATCATGATCTCTAATTATTCTGAATGATAACCCTACACTAAAAGAACAACAATCATGCACTTATACATGAATTTAAATTGGTTTGTGAACCCAGCCAACTATTTTGAAAAATAAAATTGCTGTAGAAATGCGAGAAATTTTGAAACACAAACACTAGAGTTTATATTAACAAGCTACCTTTATTTTCAAGTGCCCATGTTTGCATGTTGAATCTTTCCAAGTGATCGCAGATGCAACCAATGAACTGGTGAAATTGGTCTGAATTTTGGAAGGATGATACACTGCACCTGGAGATTCCTTGAAAAAATGCTGCATCCAGTAGCTAGGAGTTCCATATTGCTGCCATGAATCAAAAACAATAGCATCTGGCATCCATCTATAAAACAAGATACATCAGATTTTACATATTGTATGGCAACAAGAAATTACTGCACTAATATGACAACATTCAAGTTCTAAGAAACATTATGAAATAAGGAACGAAATATATACGTTTCGAGGATATATGGGTTTGTGCTAAAGGATTCTCAAACAAAAAAGCTTGTCAACCTACCATTGTTGTTAAAAACCCTAAGAAACTATCCTAACAATGAAGAAGTGTTGGGCATAATTAAGAATGGCAATATGCAAATAAAATGAAATTGAGTTAAGTCTACCAAGATTTACCCGCGACTGTTTGTGTTAACAAAAAGTGGTGCATAACTTGCCATCTCGACCGCATCACTGTGTTGAAACAAAAAAAGGACGGAATTTAGAACCAGCAAAAATATTCAGGTTTCTAACTTGTTTTACACAGTAAAAATCGAAGTAAAAAGGTTTTTTCAGAGGCAAAGTAAACGTTTAACTTAAAGTACACAAGCTTTTATTTTGTAAAAGTTTACTTTGTTTACAAAGTAAACAAGTTTTGAGAGAAACCAAGGTTTCAAAAACAATGATGTCCTAACTTGTGACTAGCGTTGACTGGTTACTGCCCTCAAATAGACCAAAGAACAGTAGTCAGCCAAACAAAAATGCAATCTATACCTTCGGTAGTGGGTGTCCCTTATTCCAGAATGGGTTGGGTCTGTGTACAAGTATATCACCCATATCTTTCCAGTCACAGTAGTTTAATTGTTGTTAACGACATTTGTTGCAATATCTTTAATGCTAGAATCTGATCTTTTGTAATCCACCATTAGTTGTAGAACAATTTTCCTCTTGTGAAATGGTGGTCAATGGGCATCCACATTACCAATCTAGTACAACCAACAGTTTGACATACTAACACTTGCATCTCTCTCAGAAGAGAAGCATATAAAATAAAGTACGCATGCTAATATATGATCATTATTATTGGCACCCTTTTTTGTTAACACCAGATCCAAATAAAAGAACAATTATATTTTTATGTCAAGTTATACAACCAACTAAAGATCACTAACTATAAACTTGGAAATGATAATGATGACACAGTTTTCTTCGATCAAGGTTATGCTAAAACATTCGCATAAAACATATGATGTAAATTGTTATGTTATGTTTGTAAGGAAGATACTTCATCGTAAAATATTCACATCCAGAAGTTAAGGCGTTCATTGTCACATATGATGCAAAATGCCATTTTGTTTCTCTTGTTCCAAATGAAAGTATATTGGTTTAATACCATTAGATGTTTGATATTCAAAGGTACATAAAAAATGGCATACCCACAACATTACAGTTATAGAAAGTTGCATATTTGTTTTAAATAAAAAAAATTACCTATTTCTTTCTAACCCAATGAGAAATGCAGCTTCTGCTAAGGCAGCTAGGAGGCTACCGGCACCAGCATCCTCTCTCCAAACAGCATACTCACTAACAAACGCCTGGAATGATAAAGAATTGTCATTTTTGTTCATGTAGAAGTGACAAAAGATAGCAAAGACTATCATAAAAGATTAAAATTGCAAATTTCTACCTTTGGCCCTTTGCGCGGTGCATTGTTAAAATGATTCCTCTGGGAAAACATGCCGTTTGCATTGGTATAAATCTATTAAATGAAATTAACTGTCAAAGTTATCACATACATTCTTGCATGATCAAAGCATAGGAAGTTTGTGGTGAGACATTTATTACATGGAACTCATAAAAATCAGCTGGATGATCTAACGGGGTGGATGATCCATCACAATTTGATATAAGTTTAATATCTGGATAGGCAGCTCTTATTGCATCATAGAACTTCATGTAATTTCCTGGGCAACACGTTTAAAGGGAGATTCAAAATTGAGATTGCATGTGTTAGTATGCATGACACAATTAGTATAACTCAAGGAAACAAACAATATGATTGTGTCACATCTCAATAAACTCAATTTTACAACACCAGTAACCAAGATGATGCCATCACATGATTTAAAGATTTGGTTCCTATAAATCATGGATATGGTGCTTAACAAAATTTTATTAATCAATTTACATCATTACAAGGGTCATAGACAGACATTAGTGATTAAGAATTTTTCTATCCTAGTTTGTCCAAACTCAACCAGTAGGACGGTTATATATAACTTCTTTTGGAACTAGTTGCAATCATTATTTCTGTTGTTTAGAGCTAAATTCTCTATCCTAGTTTGTCCAAACTCAACCAGTAGGACAGTATTATATTTCTTTTGAAACTAGCTGCAATCATTATTTCTATTGTTTAGAGCTTGAATTGTATCAAATTACATTGCCTACAGTGCTGGAGATCTATTTATTAACGCATCTGGTCCTCAAGTTTGGAATATACGTTAAGAGAAACAAATTGCAAGTTTTCAATATACCATGAGCTTGTTTCTACTTTGTAGAGTTAAAACAGAAGGCAAACTTGCAGCTGGAAGAATAAAGTCCAAGATTTCAAGCTTTATTCTCTGAACACATTTTTCAAGTTGTTCTCAGGTTTATTCTAAAAGATGCAGAGATAGAGAGAGTTACAACCATCTAGTTACTAATGCATCTGGTCCACTGATTTTGGAATGCAATTCAAGAGAAACAATATGCAGGTTCTCAATATACCATGCACATGTTTCTGTTTTGGAGTGTTAAATCAGAAGGCTATTTTGCAGCAGAATAAAATCCACTACAAGCTCTTTTTATTCTTTGAATAGATTTCAAGTTGTGACGATTTTCATGTCACAGTTGTTTTCCAAAAGATGCAGACAGAGAGCTACAGACATCTTCATTCCAGAAATGGAGGGATACTCCTGGGGTACAGTTGTAAGTCTTAGTGGGATTCATGCACTTGATATCTCACCAAATATTGTTTTCAAAAAAATGGAAGCTAAAGATTAGACACAAATATTCTTCTCCTGTTTTAGAAGTATATGCAAAATATATTAGTTAAGAACATGGACTTTTTTCGGTAATTTAAGAATATGGTCTGTAATTGGTTAGAAAAAGCATAAAACGCACCTAAATATTTTGCCTTTCCACAATCTTCATTTCCGATAGCAACATATTCCAACTTAAAGGGCTGTGGGTGTCCCATTTTTGCACGAAGAGAGCCCCATTTTGTATGAGGGCTTCCCCTAGCAAACTCAATACTGTCTAGAATCTCCTGCATTAATATGAAACTGTGAATTCATGCAAAACTTTTGGATTAAGCAATTTCTAACACGGGACACATTACGGATATCAAGAATTTGTGAATGAAGTAATATACAATGTCTAACATTGTTGCTTGCATGCTTCAAAAATCAAGGTAATTTCTAACTGGAATTATCAGCTTCCACTGAGACTTGCAATTAATTAAGCAACATAGTGGAAAAATATCATAAAAACTTCTCATTATTATATATTTGCTCCCATTGATGTGCATTGTACATGTATATTAAAAGACAAATGCCCACAAAGGTAGAAAACATACCTGTACAAAAGGTAAGATGTTAGCAGTATCTACTTGGTCGTTATGGCTGACTCCTGTAACGTAAAATCAAATATAGTGAATGATTAGGCATTTAGGCTAACCATATTGCCTAACTTCTCAATATGGTTCCTTCAATCAATTGAGACAAGTGCAGGCCCAAGTACCGTTGTTGACTACCCATATTGGAGATGTGTCTAGATCCTCTGCAAGCTATAAGAAAAGACCAAGAAAAGTTAAGCATAGTATAAAAGGGCGAGTCCAGTAATTCATTGAGTTAAAAGAGGACAGATTTATAAGAGCGTAAGCATGGCTCGAATGGCTCACTACATTGGTGCATTTCACATTTGTATTATCCAAGGAAAACATATACTTGAATCTGATATAAACATCTACCTGAAGATATTCATAGTATCCAAGTCCATCATCACTCCAATAATTCCAAACATCGCCAAGGTGGCCAGGCCTCTGTTCCCATGGACCAATTGTTTCTTTCCACCGAAAGGCATTGCGAAGCCATGATCCTTCAACGAAACAGCCTCCTAAAGCCCAAACTCAACAATATTAGACTTTTCATAAAAAAAGCAACTACGATATGATTATGAAGGACAACTAATTAAACACATAAGAAGATGCACTTAATGACAAGTTGTGAATCTAAACAAATAAAGAATAGAATAGTAGATGAAAGAAAAGGAAATTCATAAGGACTTCACCAAAGCCCCCAAATGATAAGATAGCATGAAGAAACATCATCACCGATCTATCTGATTTTAGACAAATCTTATCACAATGGAAACATTATATTTCCTCAAAAGAAAAAGAAACATTCTATTAGATAATGCCACGAAATAATAAAAAACAAGAAGACCCTTATCAGCAAAAACTTGTATATAACCTCATGGAGACTGAATTCCTACTTAAGTATTAATTGAGATTTTGCTCCTCAAAGTTTGGAGCATGAACCCAATGTTGACATCATCATCTAGAGGCATAATCTCAACTAGCGACATTGACTGAGATTCATACTCTTGCATTTTTATAATTCGAGGCATGCAGAAAGTGTTTCATATATTAAGGTTATATTAAGTCTTCATGAATTAAATTATGCATGTGTTTTGTATTTCACTTGCGAAACAATCTTGCATTTATATGCAAAGCTATTTTGCTGCACCAGCAAATGCATGATTTTGATGTAAGCCTGCATCAAGTGATTCATGGACCATTTCCTAGTCAAGGATCTCATGCCTCCACTTGCCAAATCATGTGCTACCTCACACAAAGATCAGAACCTAAACAAAACAGCATGGTAGTTAAACAAAATAATCTATTGATAACTCTTTATGGTACTCAAAAAACTTTTTGTCTTAAAGTTCTTTTTTTTTTCTTTTTAATGTTTGTAATATGGAATAGCTGCAGACATGAGAACTCTGAAATTTTAAAATGAATAATCTGGATTTCAAAATATCTGTCAATTACCTTGCTGCATTAAATACATCATATATGGTAGTATTTATAACTCTTCTTAAAAAGTTGTCATTCCATATTACATTTGATCATAAGGCTAGGTCTGAATCACATTCATACCAGGAAACCTTAAGAACCGAGGCTTTAGAGCTGCAACCATTGCCAGAAGTTCCTTACGAAAACCATGTCCCTGTAAGGTCACAAAACATCAGAAATACCCCCAATCAAAATGGAGCAGCCTAGCCATTGTGTTCAATAAGGGACATAGTCTTAACTTCCTTCTTTGTTGCGAAAGCTAACATCTATACCCATGTAGCTGTTAGCAAGCATTACCTTATAAGTGTCGGTGGGCATGACCGATACTTGATCAAACCAAATTATTCCTTTTTTGGTAGTTGTCAATTGAAGCCTTGAGTTCCGATTGGTTCCTACAGCTTTCAAAGAAAGTTCCACCTTAGTCCAATTTGAGACATCTGAAACATCAGCCCTGCAAAAAAAGTTTACTAGTAAAAGTTATTATATTAGATTAAGAAACTAAAAGGGACCTAAATCCCTAAGAATTTTCATTCTCACAATATCTTGGCTGAAGCCAGTTTCTGCAACCCATCTGAGCTTGTAAGTGAAACAGTGACGTCAATTGAGCTTAGTGATCTAACATACAATATTAAATTGTAGGTCTTCCCTTCTTCTATATTCTGGAAAATAACATGACAAAAAAATTATCAGATTAATACATTAAGAAATGCCTGGAATTTACAGTCTAAAGTACCTGAGAAAATAAAATACTAGATCAAATTGCTCAAATAGAATAAATTAGTAGGTGCTCATTTGGTAAAGATCAAACTTCTGATATGGAAGTAAAAATAAGATTGTCGAAAAGATTGCAGCATGGTATATCTTCAAGATCAGTAGCATTATTGTTTTTATCATATATCCATTATTATGATGGGTTAGTTATGTTGTCTTACCCAAAAAAATAGTGCACAACTGCTCTTCTTTATTATATATATTTTCATTAATGAGCTGCATTATCAAACCAGAAGCACATACCATTCCCCAATAGCCAGGGTTATATATGCCAACACCATCAGCAGGACAGGGAACAGATCCTTGGCTGTCACAGAGTACCTCCATGCGAAGTGCAATCTTATTGCGAGGGAAGCAAGATGTGCGGTCAGTCGACACAATTATTAAAGATTCATCCCCTATGACAGACCATGGATCAATATTTGAAGGAGTGTTGGGTCCTCCAGCTTCAAAACCTGAATATACATTAATAAATGTTCCAAAAAAGATAATTAGAACAAAAAAAATGACAAATAACAGAAAATTTAGATAATTTAAACTAAATATTCTGCAACGTCCAGGAATTTTTATCCTTAAAGTGGCTGTATTATCATTGATCTATCTACTATGTTAGATCTCTTAAAAGTTAAAAGTTTTTTTGTGTTACAATTCTTCCAGCTATTACATTGAAATCATTCTTATTGTCGGTAAGAACGAGAACTGAAATGAAAAGAGTAAAAGATAAGGCTGCTATATAGTTTTTCATATTTATTTGATATTGTGTTGTCAACATCTATTGCATTGATGGCCCATTAATTTGATAGTGAAACAATAACTAGTGCATATGGTATCGTCCAATTTGGTGATAATTGAAAAATGGTAAGCAACAATTTGGAACCTGCGAAAAGTTTCATATATCATAACAGGATTAAGGCACATCACACCTCTGTTACTCACAAGCTCTGCCCATAATCCACCTGCTCCTGCATGATTGATTTCCTGTTGTTCATCAAGAATTATAAGTGCTTGACAAAGTATGTTCATAATCACATGATATATCATGTTCAGCAGCGTGAGAGTAGGCTTCATATCAAACAAGATTCTTTTTCCTCTTATCTGAGATGGTGAGATATCAAACTACATATGTGGATTTTCTTTTTGTGTTATGAAATAAACTAAACTTAGGGAAACTTTATTATATGTATATGATCTTTGTTGAGATAATATTTAATAATTAGAAACAACTAGTAATTCTAAGTTCAAACAAATATCTAACAAAAGAAGCCAATAGTAGCAAGCTGTTTATGAGAACATAAACGAGATTAGTATCCTTAAAAAGACTAGGAATGGACATTTGAGAAACACTTTGAAAGAAAATAATGAAAAGATCACGAAATTGCAACCTTGAGAGACACTAGTTGTAAGGAATCAAGATACCAGTGCTTTATATGTGAAAAATGTAAACATCGCAAAACATTTCATAGTTTGTCTTCCAACTGTTGTTAGTAATGAAGCCCTAAAAGCTACAACCCAAAATTTCAATGCTTAACAATCAATATTCACCTCAAAGAAAACTCCAAATAGATGGTCAGGTATCCTTTGACCCAGATTCGGTGAAGCATCAACAGTGAGTAGTGCAGTTTGGTAGGCTTCTAATGACTCCGCAAAGCATTTATGGGAAGCACATAACAGAAACAAGATGGAAATCAGAACTCCCGAATGACTTGCTCGAAGACCCATTTTTGCTTTTGCTACATCCAATTTGAGTAATCAATCAAGCAGAACCTGCAC
The DNA here is from genome assembly GCA_001647135.1 of Pontederia paniculata. NCBI lineage: Eukaryota > Viridiplantae > Streptophyta > Magnoliopsida > Commelinales > Pontederiaceae > Pontederia > Pontederia paniculata. The sequence continues at coordinate 35,288 of LTAE01001429.1, read as the reverse complement.
AGTTTTATCAAGGATAATCAAAGAGAATAACAAGATCATGAAAAGCAGGCTATGTTAGGGACACTGAAAGCACAGATAAAGTTGAAACAATACAAGTAAACACAGAAGGTTTCATGCATCAGACTAATGAACAAAAGCAAAATCACACAAATATAGAAGGATGAAAAGGAATCCCGTAGCACATAATAGGAGATCAACTTCCAGCCAACTATTGAAATGGGAGACTAACTGGTTAACCAATCATCTAACCATCATCCGACAGCAAAGTACAAGATCATCGACTCAGAAAGAGATGAACTTCCAGTCAACCATTGAAATGGGAGACTGTCCGCTTAACCAATCATCTAATCATCCGACAACAAAGTACAAACAAGAACATGGACTCAGAAAGCAAGCTCATTGAGGCATAACATCAAACAATTCGCAGACCAGACCAAATGCCGGGGCAATCAGCAAGATGAACAACGGAGGCAGCTCAAAATTACCGAGAGAAGGAGGGATGGTTCTCCAATTCGACCGAATTGGAAGGTTTTAAAACCATTTGGAAGTGTGGTTAGTGTGAGGGGGACAGGAATTTGTTCTTGCTTTGAAGAAACAAACGCTGTCGTCATATTGGATTAGAGCCCTAATCTAATCTACATCTTCAAATGCCTTGTTGAGTATATCTATACAGGATTCATCCATGCTATATATACAAAGGGCAGAGAATATGTCAATTTAGGAATAGTTTGAGTTGACGTAATTATAATTTCGGAATGTAAATGATTGTAGTTGAAAATTCTGATATGATTTGTATTTACAGGAGTTATTTTTCCTAAGTTTGATAGATGTAAATGAGATTCCGAAAAATGAATTACGTTGTTTGAAAAAAGAATTTATGTAAATATTTAGATAAAATAAATATTATCATATATAAATAAATAAATAATTAACTAAAATATAAATGAAACTTAAAACCATTTTTTTATTTAATTTTTCTTCTTCATTTTTTTTTATTTTTTTTATTTTTTATTTTTCTAGTGTAATTATTTTTATATGTAATTCGTTTTCCAGCCCAAATATCAATGCAGTAAATGTAACTACTTGTAGTAGTCATTTTTACATTAAACCAAACACAAATTTTGCATTTATCGTAGTTATTTTTTACATGAAGTTGCATTTACATGCAACCAAATAAGTCATGCGTATAGCGCACTAAAAAATAACGATATTTTTTGTATAAAAAAAAGTTAAAATTATAGTTATATATTTCTTTTGTTTATATATAAAAAGTGCCAACTTAATTTAATTAAGTGTCATCGATCCCATATATATAAGTACATAAAAATATCAGCATAATTTAAAATTCATATATATATAAAGAAAGTGAAGGAAATAAAATATATTTTAGTCATCATCTATAAAAAAAATGCGTCTAATAAACATTTAATTTAAGATAGCATATAATACAGATTAAGCTAATATACTGCTTAGGTTATATGATAAGTCTAATGAACCATAACGATAAATAATTTATATCCAGCATTTTCAAGACATTCAAAATAGTGTGTTCAAATGTATTTCTAAATATATCATTAGAATCTTTCATTATTAATCATTATTCATGGAATATATTATGTTTTTTATGTAATGTGACAAATTTATTATTTATTACTATTTTATTAATTCATAAACTATTTGGTTTTGAAAATAATAAATTATTGGAACAACAAAATTCTAACTTTATCATATTAATTAATAGTAAAAAAACTTATAATAATTATACAATTATTTAAATAATTATTTATATTCCTTTTAGTTATTTTATATTGGTTGACTCATTCAAATGATGCATTTTGTCAAATATTTTTTGTTTAATTTAATAATTTCTACTTAATAATTACTATATACTATTTGAAATCACTATTTCAGAGTACATAAAAAAAAAACTAGATGATCAAAATACCATGTTGCATGTGTAATCTTCACATGTTTTTATAAGTACATAAAAAAGTACAAAAACACGCGAACAAATTACATCTATCATTTTCACGACTCTTTCATACAATAATTGAGTTTTTGCAAACTAAATGCTCGATTGCAAAAGAAGCTAAACAAATATACTGATCATTAATTAATCAAGCTTTATCCAATACATACATATATATTTATATATATTTCATGTCATGTTTGATGCTAATGGCATAATCTCGAGACTTAGTCACCTCAAGCAACACATACTAACAAAAGTAAGACTTGAACAACAACAAAAAGACACACTAATTAAAGTATAGTAATCGCCAAGAAAGGAAACTAATTGGCATGATATGGACGTATAATTAGGCTACTAATTATAAACATTGTGTACTGGTCAAGTGCAGCACACAGAATCAATCTTTCTTGGTAATAAGTAAAAATAAAATTTATAGAATTTGGAAAAGTTCATAGTGATATAAGTTATAAGGGAAAAAGAAATGTGTCGGGCACTAGTACAGAGAGCGACATATACTTTCTGTACAAGTAAACAATAATTAATTTTTTTTATAGAAAGTGACATTATTTTTAATGCGCTTCACGTACTACATTAAAAATATGCTACACTAAAAGTGCACTCAAGTTATAATAATTATATATAACACATTTGATCAAGGCGTGATATTGTCCGCTCTGGGTCTTAACTCGTACAATTTTATCAAAATGCGTCACACCTAATAAAGGTCATATCCCCATATATACTCAACATCTCTTCCGTGATTTGTTAGGACTAATCCAACACAGAGGCTCATGCGGAGTGACTCTGATACCATATGTAACACCCCCTGACCAAGACGTAATTTTGTCCGCTCTAGACTTTTATCCGCATAGTTTTATCAAAATGCGTCATACCTAATGAAGGTCATGTCCTCATATATATTTAGTATCTCTTTCGTGACTTGTGCATCTAAGACTAATCTAACGAATGTCTCTTGCATCAAAACTAATGATAATAACAATGATATATATATATATATATATATGTTAATCTTTGTTATATGTGGTAGTTGATTGTCGTGAGCTAGTTTTTTTTTCGTTAGTTTCGTAATATTATATATTATATATCATTATAAAGGTAAGATGTTTATTAAAGAACAATGGGCGAATTAAATAAAGAAATATTTAGTACTTGACTTAGGGGATGTTTAATTAGATAGACATAAGTGAACTTTCAAATTGGGAATGCGTGCAAGATAACACACTACACGTCCTCCGCTTGATTTGAGTACAAGACCGGCGTTTATAAATTAATGCAACTACACAATTTTTTTTTTTTTTTTGGGTAAACCCCACCGGTGTCCAGGGCTACTAACACCCGACTAATCCGGTGTTCGGACGGGAGCGGCACGGCAAATCCTGGCCAAATTGGTGACTCCGGGGCTCGAACTCGGGGCTACTAGCTCCCGGTCCCTCAACCCGGGGCACAGACCCGCTAACCATCTGTGCCAACCGACAAGTTAACAACAGAGAAAGGAGACATCAAAGTTTTAAAAAAAACATGTTCAAATACAAAAAAAATTATTAGATTCATAGTAGTCAAAGTAAATTGTAGAGAAAGTTGATTTCGAGAAAGAAAATATTTTTTCTATGTTTATTTTTGTCAAAGATAAAAAAATAAAGAATGTATCATAAATATTTTTAATTCATATGGCATGAAATGAAATGGCCAAGGGAAATTATTTTTTTCTCAAACTAATATATATATTATATAGAGAAATATTAGCATACATATAAAAATTGTGTATACATCGTGCATACATATATTCTGAGCCTTTGGATCAGTATCATTTTAATTCAACCATATAAATTGTCTATATTTTGGATCATCAGATTGAAAGTGATATTAATTCAAAGATTCATAATGTGTGTATGCACGATGCATACACAATTTGTGTATGCACGCTAATATACCTCGTAAATATATATATATATATATTTCAAAGTGAAAAGAAGATCGTTGTAGACAAGTTAGGTACAAAATGGGGGGATAAAGAATGGGAACAAATAATTAGAACTTTTTTTATCCAAAATGAGGATATTTTTTTTTAATAACGGCCATTTCATGAATAAAATTTCTATAATTTTCTATTTTATCAAATAATACAGAACGTACCCACAGAATAATCTCATTTTTCACATCTAAAAAAGCTCTTAAAGAAAAAAAAATCGACATCAACTTAACAAAAAAAAGAACTATTTATTGAATTTGAACATACGCACCTTGAGACGAAATTGAGAATTATTAATCACTTTTATCTGCAAAACGCCATCAAATCTCAACCGTAGGATGTTGCCACAATTAAGCCTTCCGAAAATTGTATATATAAACTTAAAAATATTATAATTAAATGTGGAACATATCAAACTCAAGAACAACAAAAAGAAAACATGGAGAGAAATGGAAGATCCAACTCTACAATATATATATATATATATATATATATATTATATATATATAAACACATGAACATTATTTTTTCTATCGCAAGAATTTATTGGCAAGCTTTGTTTTGAAGAACAAGTAAACTTAACCTCCACGCCAATTAATCGCCATTAAGTTCAAAAGAATGCATACTAAAATTAAAGTTGATATTAATTGCAATGTTTGCAATTTAATTTTGTTTTGCATAGCTGTTAATTAAATGTCCAACACGACATGTTATGTGGGTTAATACTAAATATATCAAATTTAATTAGCACGCCAAGTTGGCAACAAGCATTTGTGCATGATGATTTGGTGGATTTGTAACGCAACATCCCCTTGGAGAAATAATAAATAATATTCATATACCTGCATATGTCATAAATAATAAGGTTTGCGTATACGAGAAGTAAAAAAAAAATTATTCCCGGAATAAAAGGAGAGGATCGAGTAAATTTTCAAACGTAAGAAATTAATTTTCATTTTTTCAATAAGTTAATTGGAACATCATATTTTTTTTATTTTAGTATAATCGGTTTATAACTTATATAGTTTTTACTAGTATGTTTTACATAAACTTATATGTTGACTGAGTAATTATATATATAAAGATTCAAAAAATATTTAATAATAATAACAACAAAAATAATAATGTAAGATCAAGCTCATAATTTTGATATAAAAAATATATGAGTATTTTTTTAATTAATTATGTATATGAATTATGTTAACTTATATTCAAGCTCTCCTCATATTTTTGGATTGATAAAAAAGATGTCTTTTTTTTTGAAAAGATGGAAAATAACATTTATATATTTACTAATAATGACAATAATAATGTAAGATCAAGCTCATAATTTTTGGTATAAAAAGTCTACGAATATTTTTTAACATAAAAATCTAAATTTTATTTCCGGCCAAATGAGTTTTTTTTATGCTTTTAAATTAATTCTATATATGCACATGAAACTTCGGGACAAATTATATGATCTACAATAATAATAATAATAATAATAACAATAATTATTATTATTATTATTATTATTATTATTATTATTATTATTATTATTATTATTATTATTATTATTATTATTATTATTCAAGCTACCTCATATTTTTTTATTGATAAAAAATATGTTTTTTTTATGAAATATGTTGGCTACTCTACTTCTCGTCATGTGATATATGTTATATGGAAAATAATACTTATATGTTAACTTATTTTTACATATAGAAACATTTTTAGGAGAAACATATTCCTAGGAAGAAAAATATTCTTAAAACCTTATTTCTTAGGAAAACATAGTAAGGTGCATTATATATGTAAATAAATTTAAAAACGTCAAGAAATTTCGGTGCTATTAAAAATATCAAAGTTTTGAGATATTTTTGGATTGCAGGCGATCTCGGCAGACTCAGAGCGCCGCGATCGATGGCTTAGGGCTGCTGTGAGTATAATCTTTAACGCGATTTTTGCTTCTTTTCTGTTATAGTTCATTTTTGTTGGATCGCACGCGGTCCCTTTTGTTCTTGTTCATCAAATTCCTGATCTTTGATGTCGGTAGAGGTCATAGACAACTCGATCATTACAATTCTTCTTTCTGCAGTAGGATTGCTTGCTCTAAGTCTGCTCTGCTAAATTAGATCTCTTGTCATTTTTTTTTTGTTTAATTTAATCATCTGCGAAGCAGGTTTGTTCTTAAAAATCTGATTTTTAAGCCATATAAGCTCATTTTGATTATTATTGGCACTTTTTTCACTGTAATAATCGGCCATTATTAGCTTTGTTTATTTATTTTTGAGTTTGAATTCTGCCAATTTTGCTAGGATGTTTAACATGATCTATGAGTATGTTATGTTAGAGTTCCTTGCAGATTCCTTCGTTCAAAAACGCCTTTTTTCCTGTCTTTGTTCTGTAAAAATCTATCATTACAGTAATAATTTTTACGTTTAATAACAGGTTGTGGAGTTACTGTGGACAGTCTGACATTTTGCTGCTCTCTTTTTTCTCATCTTTGACTAGAGTTCATTTATTGCTTTTCCTTTTTTTCATATTTTAACCCAAATTCTGAATCCTCCCTGTGTAGTTTCTTGTGCAAAGTTGAGAACATTTGATTTCGCCTCTTTATGCTTGGTTGTTTCTTTTCTCAAGATTGGTTCGCATTCGGATCAAATTCGTAGGCGCTTGGCGGTCTTTTTTCTTTTCTGTCATCTTCTGGTTCTTTTTCTTGAAACAATAAGTTTATTTCTATTTACAGTTCTCCAACAGTAATGATACATATTCCTTTTGCGTTTACGGATTCAGGTCTTGGCAAATGCATCGAATTCCGAATGAGAATGACAGCAAGATGGTTGTGGAGGATCAAGTGGACACGCCAATAAATGACGACGGCAACAATGATGGATCTCCCAGTGTAGGTGGCCAGGTTCTAAAGAAGGGACCTTGGACTGCTTCCGAGGACAAAATCTTGATGGAGTATGTTAATAAGCATGGTGAGGGTAACTGGAATGCTGTTCAGAAGTTTTCTGGACTTTCTCGATGTGGCAAGAGTTGTCGTCTGCGTTGGGCTAATCACCTCAGGCCAAATTTAAAGAAGTGCGCTTTTACGAAAGAAGAGGAGGAAAAGATCGCTGAACTACACTCAAAGATGGGAAATAAATGGGCTCGGATGGCTGTACTTGTAAGTGATATTATCAGCTTTTGTTGCTATGTATGCATTCTTAGTGTTCTCATATCAATGCTGCATTATTTCAACTCCTTTGATGTGTACTCTGGTTAAAGAAAGCATTTGGCTTAAAAAAAAAAGTGGCTAGATCCTGCTACTGCTGCCCTGTACATTGAGGCAGTGTTTGAGTTCTAACAGATCTGTGTGTAGCTGTATTAGATGGAACTTTAATTATCATACTTGATATTGGTTTCCCCACTTAAGATGAATCAATTTAATTCCTTTGGGATATGGCCCATCGTCAAATGGTTTGTCCTCAGTGATACATGAGTTGTCTTATATTTCTTTTCATATTCTCTTCTCCTTCAACTTATAGTTTAAAAGTAATGAATATATTAGGATATTAATTATGAGCTTGCTAGTAGAAAGTTATTTTAAGGAATGATAATGAGTATCTTTGTTGCATGAACCCTAGTATAAGAGTGTTATGTTATTGGAGTTTTTCTTTCCAGAAGCAACATGGTGGCAGATAACGAAGCCTTGTTGCAATCCTGGCATGGATCAATTTTTACATGGTTACAGACCTTCACCCAACTTCTGCCAAAAAAAACATATTGAAATTATAATTGCGGACAAAGTTGCATGTGCATAAATTTAAGAACTTGTGTAAATTTAAAAGCATGATGTTTACCTTGTAATCTTATTCAACTGATACAAATATCTGTGAACCGCCTACCTACTTTTCACTGATTGAATGCAGTAACAAATATATTCTAGTGTAGATAAATGTTTCACATTTCTCCTCTCTTTTATTATACTTGCAATCTGATTATAACACTGAACGAGAGTTATCTAACTTCGTCCAATGTCTGTCATTAAATTTACTTTCGTCTTGGACTTTTGAATTTTAAACTTCCAATAAATTTAATTATAAATGTAGCTTGTCTCATTTAGTAACCACGTGCTCTTGCATTTCAAGCTAAGTTAGGTCCTCCCAACTAATGCTACATCAAACTTTTATAAATACATAAGCTCATGTATGCTGTTCAAATGCCAATGTCTTATATAGACTGAAAAACAGTTGCCTAAAATCAAGTTAGAGTCATTGAAGTTGGTGTTACTTTTACTATTGTTTCATTTGTTTACCATTTCTGCATACTCGAACTTCACATCTTTCTCAATTTCTTGTTTGTCCAATTGAGAGATTTGAAACCACATCCAGGCATTTATATTCAATGGGTCCATGGAAGGACAATCATCAGTTTACTTGTAGGTTGTTTTCAGTATTTTAACTACGACATTTTGACAACATTAGTGCCACTTATATTATCAAAAGATAACTGTAGCATTTCTTTGTTCCCTTTATCAAACAAATTGTTCTGTCGATTTACCCTTTCTCCAGCAAATGATTAAGATGACACCTTGTGATTGGATTATCTTGCAATTGCTTGTCCTGCATAATCTATATTCACTTAACAATCTTGAATAATGACATTTTTTGTTGTTAAACTTTTAAACTGTTTACTTTTGTCAACTTAGTGTTTACTCATGTTATTGTGTAATTTCTTTTTTTTTTTTCAGTTACCTGGACGCACTGATAATGAAATAAAGAACTACTGGAATACACGAATAAAGAGATGCCAGCGTACTGGCACACCTCTTTACCCTCCTTCCGTCCTTTTCCAAGGTTCAGATGATAATCAGCAAATTGAGGATACCACCATGTATGGTGGTTATAGTGTCAAACAACCAAATGAACTCTTGCATGGAAATGCTTTCGATGTTCCCACTGTTACTTTTGATGAGTTCTGTGGCAATCATGGTGCTTTGTCTTATGTGCCTCCACTTTCAGATGTTTCAGGTAATTGTATTATTAGTCAAGGGTTTGGATCCGAGAATTATTGTTTAGCTAGTCCAGCAGTGGATTGTCTCAAGCAGACTAGAGGTTCTGAAATGCAAATTCCCAGCTACCACAGTGGTGTCTCCAGTGTGTTTCCCTCTTTGGAGCAATTTCCAGTTGAACCCTCTCCGAAGGTGGAACAGTTTTCCGGTCTCGAGTATCCATATGATCCTAATCAAAACTGCCAACCTCTGGCACCTTTTGGAGGTGCTGTCTTTGGCAGCAACGCCTTCACAGATGGTAACTTCTCTGCTTCAAGGCCCCTTCTTGGGCCTGTGAAGTCGGAGCTCCCTTCAATCCAATGTTTGGATTCTGATGGAAGTCAATGGCTTGCACAAACGTCCACACCTTTTGAAGCACCTGATGTATCTATCGAGTCTCTACCAGCGACATTCTCATTTCAGCCTGATTGTGTTATGCAGAGGAACAGTGGCTTACTGGATGCATTAGTTCATGATTATCGGGCAAAGAGCTCAAGTCCCGTCATGATACCGAATGAGTATCAGGCAAAGGGCTTAAGTCCTTCTATCAATGTACCAAATGACATGATAGAAAACTCGGGATTTGGCCTCCGTGAAACAGAATTTGAGAGTTACAAGGACCCTGATTCTCCATTGGGCAGTTCTGCTGCCTCTGTGTTCAATGAGTGCATTCCTCCAGTCATTAGCAGTTCTTTTGATCAGTTTCCACCTCTTAGACACCATTATGGTAAGTCATTCTTGGTGCATACTTTACTTTCTCGTTTGCTTGCTTTAAGTGTTCCTTCTTGGTCTAATAGACATTTTCCTTGATCAGAAAATATCTTTGCAGCTAGTGAGCATGTTTCAACCCAGAATGTGTTAGGGAATGACATGCCGCCTAATCTATTTTTTCCTAGCCATGATACTTGAATGGAATTGACAACGTCGTAGCTTGTCTTTTGGTTCAATTATTTGTGCACCTGTTCAGAACTTGTGCCTGCTGGAGCATCATCCTCTGCACTTCTCAGGAATTTGTGTCGAACTCATATACATGGAATATGCATCATTCATTATTGTCGCTTAGAAGTAAGAACATTTTCTTCAATAGATGATTGGGAAGAACTTTAGGGCCATTGTGGTCCATTTCTGAAGTTTCATCTCCTCATGGATGATATGAAGTTCTTTTTTTATTTCATTTTCCTCAAACGAAGAGGTTGATCAATGAATCCTACGAGAGATGCCGATATCAGATGAAGTTTCTTTGTATGGAAAATTCTTTGTAGCCACTTTTGAAACAGTACAAGTCTGGAATGTTTATCATGATTCAAAATTTATGCACCTCTCTTACTGCTTGTTGGAGCTTGAAATTGATTGATTTAGTTGTGAAGTCTTTGCTTGCTGTTGAAAAAATCAATCTGAACACTAACTTCAATTTTCATGCTGTGAATTTTGATTGTCGTGGGATTTTATCATGAGCATATTAATTGTATTATATCAAAAACTGAATAATTTGAAGAGAATTATGAGCATTTTGTAAAGTCCATTTCAGCTGCACAAAACACTAATTTCTTGAACCAATGCTAAGAACAAATCCGGCCTTAGATCTTGTGCCGTGCAAGGCCCCGAGACTTCACAAAGTGATTATCCTGTAATACTTTTGGAAATGAGTATATGAACTTAAATGTCATTCTAATAGTTCATGTTACATTATGGATTAATTCCCATGATAAGCATGAAACATTTTTTTTCCTTTTTTTTTATAAATTTGATCTGAAAATGAGTCAGTAGGAAAATGAAAATAAATATTTTAAAACACAAATCAACAAAATCAAGCTGCTTGAATTGTCCAATGTGAGATTATAATAATAATAATAATATTTTGAAAGTTGAGAAATCTCGAGAAGTCTTGTTACATTTCATGCTTTTGTCCTCTTCAAGTCTTATAGTTAACTTTTTAAATGACATAAAATTAAACAAAATTATCTTGAATTAATTTCATTTGGCATAAATTTGACTTTCCCTATGTAATTAATTTTGCCTTTTCTGTGATATCAAATCATTATCTTTTCTTCTTTAATAGGTTAATTAAGGATCAAAATTCTCTTGCCTCCAAAAAGCGGCTTTACATATATAATGAGATAAAGCAAAATATGCTCCTCTTTAATCACAACAAAAGTGGTATATTAATGTTGAATTATTCAGCATTTATGAGTATACAATGAATGCAAAAGAACAGCTAAACCCATAATATACTATACATTTATAGATTGGCATTAACTACATCTTAATGGTTTTATTCTTGTAGTTAATTCCTACTCTGTCTCTGTGATCTCTCACTGACAGCTTTGTATCACAATGCAAGAACAAATATACTATACATGAACTTGAAGTTGCATGAATTATTATGGATAAGTACGAGAAGAGGCAAAGGTAGCATGCGTTTATTTCGACAGTTGGCTGGTAATTTATTGCTCATTTCATTTCATGTAAATTTCTAGTATATAGACCTCATCAGGATTTACTTCTATGTGGTTTAATTTCCTAGCAACAGGTTTCAGATATTTTTGACAATGAGGACGTTGGAAGGTACCTCATCAATGGCGGGGATGATGGAGGGAGTGCTGGATGATCCCTTCTTCTTCATATCTTGGTATCACCTTCTTCTCCCTTCCCACTCTTCCTGTATCATTTGCTTGCTTTTTGTTGCACAACTCTCTGATATATTTCTGCAATAATGTTTAAGCAATAGTTCTTTGGCTAACTAAAATGGGTTCTTAAACTAAAGTTTACAACAATTAGTACCAGGCAATACAAATGGCATGGTGCGACAAAACTATGTCGAGAAGAATTTTGAAATAATCGGTTCATGCATTGAATCTGAATGGCAGGTTGGAGTGTTTTTTTTATGATGCAGATTAAATTGTTCTATCACTTTTTTTTCCTGTGATGGATATACATCTATTTCATGCTCATATCTTCTAAAGTTTCCTTAGTTTCAGTTTTGTTCCTGAATACAAAGTTATGTATTCAATCAAATCACTGTAAACAAACTAATAGTAGTGACTTAACTGCCAAGCAAGTTGCTTAATTGCATGATTCAGAGGCAGATTCTATTCTGCTATTCCCGACATTTTGATTGATGCCATGTATCCTAATTTTTCTTCTAGATTTTGTTCTAAACTGATGAATTTGAGCCTTCGATCAGGTATATGATGGCGCTTGATTCGTACCCGGTGATAACTAAAGCCATAACAACTGGATTTCTGAATTTTCTTGGCGACCTGATCTGTCAGGTTGTTCCTATGCCTCTTTTGTTTGTAGAATGGATATATGTTATTTTCTAATATTCAGAAACAAATCTATTAGTATGATTATGGCAAAGAGCAGAAAGCACACAGTTAATTTTATTGCTTTTCACATATATACTAATTTTCTAGATTTATACTTCTTTGAAGAATAATGTCTACATATGGCATAAAGTTTTTCAACATGTAAATGAATTGTAGTCCCAGATAAAACAATGTTATTGATAAGTTCTCAAAACTAGATTGAAAAGAAGATAAAATCCTCTGTGAAACTGTGTTGAAAATGCCATTAATCAAATGCATCACACCTTTCATTAGGGATAATAACAATTCTTGTAGATTGCCAGTGCATTTAGTATTTACACCAAATATTGATTTCTTCATTTTGTTTGTGTTTTCAGCTTCTGATTGATAAGGTGGCAAAATTGGATAAGCGCCGATCCTGTGTGTTTGCTTTCTTGGGGTTCGCCTACTTCGGCCCTGCATTGCATTTCTGGTAATGACATGAAACTTGGATCATTCTCTGTCATGAAGTGCACTGATCAATGAATGATCAGACCAGTCTGTACTAGTATTGAATTCATATTGGCCTTGCCAAATGCCAACTTTGTATAGATTTTTTTTCCCATTTTGGAGAGATATCAATCTTCTTGCAATGCATGTTGGACACAGGTACTTGTTCCTAAGCCAAATGATAACTATGCCTGGAGCATCAGGTGCGCTCCTGCGCCTGCTATTCGATCAGGTGCGTCTGTTTTTTTCCACTCACACATGTTCTACTAGTTGCATTATTTCATGCTTAATTTGTCACACATGTTCTACTGACATGGGCACAATTCAATGTTTTTGCAGGCATTGTTCTCTCCAATATTGTACTTCGTTTTCCTCTGCATTCTCCTCTCCCTTGAAGGGAGGGCTTCTCAGATTAAGCCGACACTTCAGAAGGTGAAAAATTCATCACTTCTTCGCGTTTACGGATCTGAACATGTCCAATTCTGTGCTCACCTTCAAGTTACTCTTCATGACTGTAGGAATTCATTCCACTGATGGTGGCAGCATGGCAGTTCTGGGTACCATTGCAATTCTTCAACTTTTGGTTTGTTCCTCAGAAGTTACAGGTGCGGCATTCTGTCTTAGCAACTTTGTTGCATTTGTCTATACCTTTGCTGATTTCATGGGCTATATGCAGGTTCTGTATGGGAGTCTGGTTGCTCTTGCTTGGAATGTGATCCTCTCCCTTAAAAGCCACAAAGATGTTCATGAACTCCAGTAGAGACAACCTTGTGTTGTTCCCTTTTAATTTAGTCATCATTTTGAATTGGCTGCAACAATTCCATTTCTGTTGTTCTTCTTTTCAAGATATTACTGCACAAGTTGTCTTCTGGCATGGAAAGTAATAAGCAATAAGACAACATGCATGTTGTGATCAATCATGCAACCTGTTTTGTGGGACTTTGAGATGACATTTAATGTTTAAACAAAAAGCTGCAGAAATCTGAGCATATCTGACACACAGAATTTAACAGCTCCAAGAATTTACAACAGGATGTTTGTTTCCTCTCTATCTAACAATTAAAAGAACTATGTGCAAATGTAGATGAAGAAGAAGAAGAAGAAGATTGTTCATCATCCTTCCATAAGCAATGAATTGCTTGTAGTAGTAGTATAAGTACTATGAAGACTACATACTCTTTCGAACCAGTTGGCCGTCGTCGGCCGTTGTCGAACTTGATAATTCAGATTTGATCGCGATCGGCCTCGATTCGAAGCCGCCGTCGGGCCTTCTCTCGACGGTGTACGGCATGTAGGTGCCGAGGATCCTGTCCCAGGTGACGAAGAAGGGCTGCGAGAAGTTGTACTTGGTGCCGTAGAGCTGGTGGTGGATGTCGTGGTAGGCGGTGTTGTTGTGGAAGAGCCAGTGGAAGGGGTTGGCCGGGAGCCACAGCCCGCAGTGGTCGTCGACGGTCTTGATGGTGGCGAAGGAGAAGAAGTAGATGGACGTCCGGGGGGACATGCCGGAGAGCAGGAAGGAGAGGGCGCCGCCGAGCGTGTCCCCGAGCAGGCCCTCGGCCGGGTGGTTGTACAGGGCGCCGAAGGAGTAGGGAACGACCAGGCGGTGGTGCTTCGAGTGGACGTGCCGGTACAGGAACCTGTTGTGGTGCATCAGCCGGTGCAGGAAGTACTGCCAAGTGTCCATCACCGCCATTGCCACCAGGAACTGCTTCCCGACGGTGAGCAGGAACGTCGCAGCAGCGGCGGCGGCAGGTTGCCCGTCGCCTCCGACTTCCTCATCGTTCCCTCCGGCGACCTGTAAGAGACGAACGCACAGACGAAATATATCAAAGATCACATTTTTTTAGATACAAAAGTTACCAAAAGATTGATGCTGACAAAATCTACGCCATTATTATAACAACATTAAGGTACGTAGGAAATCTAAAAGCATGCACGGCATGGAGGAGGAGGAGGAGGAGGAGGGGGGCTCACGGCGAAGAGGACGAGGGAGGCGGCGACCTGGACGGCCTGTTGGAGGAGGACGCCCCGGACGACTTGGGGCTTGGAGACGACGTTCCTGGCACGTTCATCCTTCCGGGAGTGCATCCGGTACTGGTCCTCCAGGCCGCGGCAGAGGCACGGCAGGAGAGCGTAGAGACCGGAGTAGATCCAGTACACGGCAATCGGCACGAACGTCCCGAGGACCTCGTCGGAGACGCCGAGAGCGAATCCTCCTCCGACGACTCCTCTTGTTCTTACAGCAGCTACTTCTTCAGTCGTCGCCATTTGGAGGAGGCGATGGCGAAGCTTTGGAATGGACGGGACCGTGGTTTTAGACTGGTTTTATATATATAATTAAAATGAAGAAGAAACTAGTTAGAAATGGACGAGGAAGTAGGGAAGTTGTTAAGTTTGTTTGTTATATGGAATTTACTATTTCTGTTATTTCTATTTCAAAAAGAATAACTAATTTTTTATTATTATTTTTTGTGTTACTGCTATTATTATTATTTAGGATAAATTAAACATTGACTTATTATGTTGTTGTGACTTCTGACCGCCGAGAGGTCACCTCCGTGCTGCCTACTGCTCGACGATGAGTCGCCGGCCACCGGAATATCACACCATGCACGAATACTAGTCTGGAGTTTCTGCACCGTTGCAGTCGCATGCAAAATATGGTGGAGACAAAAAAGGAAAAATGCGACGACAAGCGAGCAATTAAGGTGATAGACTGATGAATTTAAAGGGTAGATTGGATGTTCAAATCCAAATTTGAACCGATCGGACCAATTTTGATCGACTTGATTTCGATAGGATCATATCATTTTTGGCATGCGAATCTAATTCAACCCGACTCATTTAAGTCGGATCGGATAGTCGAGTCATCTAATCAATTTTTTTAAAATTTTTTATGTTTATTTTGATTTTTTTTTTAGTATTTAGTATGAACTTATATTTCCTATTCATTTTAAAGCATTAAAAATATTTTTTAAAATATTTTATTATGATATATTTTAAATTTAAATAAAATTTAACTTTTAAATTAAATTAAAATATTTAATTTTAGAAAAAAATTAGATCATCGGATCGGATTGAGTTCACTCGGGTTGAGATTTTCCAAATCGTATCTGACTCAACCAATCCAGTTTGGATCGATTCGGATGACCGGGTTCACCGAGTTGACATGAATTTTAAATATGTTACTAAAAAATATAAATATTAAATATACTATTTATTTTTAATTCCAAATTTCAAATCTAATGATACATATAATATACATTCATTAAATCATATTATTATACAATAGAAAGTAATCTTAATAAGGAAGTCAAGTTATTTGCAAGATCAAATTTCATCTTGAATATTTCTTATCAATCATTTTTTTAAGAATGTTTGACACTTATTTTCTCTTTTTTTAAAGATTAAGAGTTCAAGTCTCGATTAGGCCTATCAGTAGTCTTCCTTTATAATAAAAATATATTTATCTGATTTATTTTTTAGTAGCTCATAAATCTAAAGTGAGTATTGATCTCTAAACAAATATTACCTCAAATAATTGAGTCAATTTGATTAGGTAGGGCTACGAGTCTTGCAAATATATAAGGTCTAGCGATTAAAAATAATAATATCAAATAAAAATTTTACCATTTTATTAGTAATCGATAGCCAATTGATATTTCAAATTTATCCTACTTTAATTGAATAAATTTATGGATATCACGAGGAATATAATAGAAAAAAAAATATGTATACGTAGAATGAAGAAGAAGAGTAGTTGGAAATGAATGAGAAAGTAGGAAAGTTGTTACGTTTGTTGCATGGAATTTACTATTCTTGTGTTAATATTATTATTGTTTAGGATAAATTAAACATTGACTTATTATGTTGTTGTGAGTCTTGTGACCACTCAGAGGTTACCGTCTATCGCTCGACGATGAGTCGCCAGCCACCGGAATATCACGCGATGCACGAACACTAGCCTGGAGTTTCTGCACTTATTGCAGCCACATGCAAAATGTGGTGGATATAGAAGAGGAAAACCACACGACAAGCGGCGACAAACAGATGAATTTAAAGATACATTGTGTAAGGGTGCTCAAAACCAAAGAATCGAATTCACTAATTTTGATCGGCTTGATTTGGATCGAGTCATGTTATTTTTGGCATGTGAATCTTATTCAACTCGATCCATCTAAAGTCAGATTGGATCACATCATTGAGTCATCCAATGAATTTTTTATTTTTTATTTATTTTTTATTTTGTTTATTTTTTTGTTTTTTTTAGTATTTAATATGAACTTATATTTACTATCCATTTTAAAGCATAAACTAAGTTTTTTTAAAAAATATTTATTTAAATTAAATATTTATGATATATTTTAAAGCATAAATTAAGTTTTTTTAAAATATTTATGATATATTTCAAATTTTTAATTAAATTTAATATTTAAACTATTTTATTTTTTAAAAAAAATTGGGCGGATCAGATCAGGTTCACTCGGGTTGGAATTTTTCAACTCATATCTGATCTGATCAATCTAGTTTGGGTCGGTTCAGATGACCGAGTTCACCGGGTTGACATGAATCTTAAATATGTGACTGAAAAATATAGTTGTACATTTCAAATCTAACTATGCATATGATAAGATAAGTGATACATTTGGGATACATTCATTGGATTATATTATTATACTATAGAAAGTAATCTTAATAAGGATGCCGAGTTATTTGCAAGATCAAATTTCATATCTTGATTATTTGTCATCAATCAATTTTTGTAAGAATGCTTGACACTTATTTTCTATTTTTTTAAAGATTAAGAGTTCAACTCGACTAGGATTTAGTTTATTTTTATCTTTTGTATCAATAGTATTCCTTTATAATAAAAATATATTTATCTGATTTATTTTTCAGTAGCTCGTAAATCTATAGTGAGTATTGATCTCTAAACAAAGATTACCTCAAATAATTGAGTCAATTTGATTAGGTAGGACTATGAGTCTTGCAAACATATAAGTTCTACCGGTTAAAAATCATAATATAAAATAAAATTTCGACTGGTTTATTAGTAATCGATCGACAATTGATCTTTCAAATTTATATATATATATATATATATATGTGTGTGTGTGTGTGTGTATAGAGAGAGAGAGAGATTGAAATCACGAGAAGATGGCAAGTGGCGCGTTAGCACCAAGACATGCGTCTAATATTTAGATAAAATTTAAATTTATTATATAAGAAAATAATATTTGTATAAATAAATATCTAATAATAAAAAGTTTGTTATATAAGATAATAAATAAAAAACTATTTTTAAATAATCCTAACTCAAACAAAACTCAACAAGAAATTTGAAAGATAGAAGTATAATATATTATTATCTTCTCCATAATAATATAAATTATTTTATAATAAAATTTTGATGTATACGAGATTTACAAAAAGTGAATTATGAAGATATAAATTTATAATTTACTTTTTTGGAGTTTATTTTGCCATGAAAATGGTGTAAGAAACACTACATTATTATCATCTATGTAATAATAATTTTAAAAGAATTATAATGAAGCAAATTAAAAATTTTTTTTAAAAAAAATTGAAATATATTTTCCTCTAAAAAATTGAGATAAAAGATAAATAAATTGTAATAAATAAATTTAAAAAGTCCTTGAGTAAATTAAAATAAATTGACACATAAAATTTAATAAGATATTTTATCTAAATTATTTTATAATAAAAATTGTGATGTATAAGAGATTTTAAACAAGTAAATTATCAAAATTTAAATTTATAATTTACTTTTTTGAAGGTTTATTTTGCCATGAAAAATGTATAATAAACAATAATAATTTCAAAAGAGTTATAACAAGGCAAACTAAAAATTTAAAAAAATGTTTTCAAAATTTATATTCCTCCAAAGAAAAATTGAGAAAAAAAATTGTAATAGATAAATTAAAAAGGCATTTAGTAAATTAAAATAAATTGGCAAATCGATTTAATTTAATAAGAATTTGTATCTAAATAATTATTATTTAATTTTCAATTAGCTAGAATAGATTTAGTTTATTATTATCTTCATAGTTACACCTTGAATAATTACATTAATAAGTAAATTATGATTATTTTAAAAGATTTCAAATCTAAGTAGTTTATGAAAATTAAAAATATTTTTTTTGAAATTTTTTCCGAAGAAAGTAAAATATAACTTTCATAAAAAAACTAAATAAATAATAAAATATTTTAATGAACATATATAACTATATAAGTAAATTTGAAAATAAAATTATTTCATACTTAATTTTTAATATTGTTTCCTTAGAAACATAAAAAAGTAAAAAAATAATTACTTTTAGAGAGTTCTCAGTCAAATATTATTTTAATTATTAATTAGATATTTCTTGAATAATTATTTATATGTTAGATATTTTCTTAAAATGTCTAACATATTATTATTTGCATAATTATTCTTTTCTTTCAAGATAAGATCCAGTAAATATACATTAATTATTTTAAAAGAGTCCTAACTCAAATAAATAAATAGTTGAGAAGCACGAAATGTTGTAAAAAATTTAATAAGTAAATATAACAAATTATAAAAAATATATAATTCATACACATTCAAAACATTCATTTTAAAATTTTAAAATTAATTAATTTATATTGTGACATTAAAGATTATGAATAAATAAATTTTATTAGATTATATTTACACATATACTATAGACATAGAAAAATACACTATGAAATTAATTTTCATGTTCAATATAATATAATTATTTTAATTTGAGTTATCATT
The DNA here is from genome assembly GCA_001647135.1 of Pontederia paniculata. Taxonomy (NCBI): domain Eukaryota; kingdom Viridiplantae; phylum Streptophyta; class Magnoliopsida; order Commelinales; family Pontederiaceae; genus Pontederia; species Pontederia paniculata. Next base: position 15,725 of record LTAE01001429.1, on the reverse strand, counting down.
AATTGAGTAAGTAATTTTAATGTTGAATGTATCTTTTTCACTTTAACAATTTAAAAAATATCTAATGAAAAAGGCAAATTAAAAATAAAAAATAGATCTTTATTTATCAACTTCTAAATTCTAATAGAATTATGTTACTAAAATTATTGTTAAATATAAAATTTAAATTTGTTCTATAAGAAAATAATATTTGTATAAACAAATATCTAATAATAAAAAGTTTGTTATGTAAGATAATAAATAAAAAAATATTTTTAAAATAATCCTAACTCAGACAAAACTCGAAGAGAAATTTGAAAAGATAAAGTATATTACAATGTTATCTTCTATGTAATAATATAAAACTATTTTGTAATAAAATCTTGATGTATAGGAGATTTTAAATAAGTAAATTATGAAAATATAAATTTATAATTTATTTTTTTTTGGAGTTTATTTTGCCATGAAAATGACGTAAGAAACATAATTCAATTGCTTAATAATTATTTTAATAATAATTATTAAAAATAAATACTTATTCAAATGAATATTATTTTGAATTCTTTTTAAGAATATATAAACAAACATTTAATAATTAATTTTAAAGTATATTATTAAATAAATGATTAATAATTATTTTAATAGTATTCTTACTCAATTAACGGAAGAAAACATACACATAAAATATTAAGGGAAAATATTTTTAATAGTTAATATTTTAGTTATGTGTTAGATATTTTAAAGTGGCTACTATTTAATTAATGTCATATGTCAAATAAATTAATATTTTTTTAAATATAAAATTAATTTTAGTTTTGGAATTAATATTCACAAATATTACTGTTATTCTAAATTAGTCCTTATAAAGTAAGTTAAGAAGGTTAAAAATAAATTGTACATTCTCAAATTAAAAATATTAAACAATTAAAGTTTAATAATAATAATTTTATTATCATTATTATTATTATTATTACGATGATGATGATGATGATGATGATGAATTTCAAATAACAATAGTAATTTATAATTATTTTCTAAATTATATTTTTGCCTAAAAAATAAAATAATCATTATCTAAAAATAGTTCAAACTCATAATTTTATTGAATAAAATTTTAATTTATTAGTTGAGGTTATTTTTCCATGAAAAAATATTGAAATTCTTATTATTTTTAAAGGGCCTAACAAAAGTAAATTTTTTGAAGTTTCAAATTTATTATATTTTTTTAGTTAGTCTAATATCAAATGGTGTCTTCACAATTTCTCAAAATATTTTTTTTGAAAAAGTACAATTATAGAATAGATATATAGCTTATAAAATCTTACTTTTAAATTTAAGTTATTAAACACAGAGGAGATATACTTACTTACAAAATAATATATTTTTTATTTTCATATTTCTTTTTCAACTTATATTTTTTGAGAAATTTTTATTTTTATATTAAATTTTACTGTTGGAATTTGAATAATTTAAGAAAATTGAGTTAGAATAGATATGTTTATTATTTTTCATTTTATTCAATAGATATTTATTCACTTTTTTTTCAAGTGAATTTTAAGTTAAAATTAAATAACTGATAGGGACCGAGTAGTGATATTGATTTCTATACTATAAAATAAATACTTTATGTAAAGACTAATTCATTATATTGAGCTAAAATAACATATATATATATATATATATATATATATATCCGTGCATCATGGGTTAATGGACCAATTATATTAATAAGTAAATTATTATTGTTTTAAAAGAGTTCAAATTCGAGTAAAAATAATAATATTGAAAAGATAAAAGTATAATATAAAAGATTTTAAACAAGTAAATTATGAAAATAGAAATTTATAATTTACTTTTTTTGGAATTTATTTTGCCATGAAAATGTGTAAAAAACCATAATAATTTTAAAGAGTGATAATGAGGCAAATTAAAAAAAATAAAAATATTTTTGAAATTTATATTCCTCCAAAAAAATTGAGAAAAATAAATAAATAAATTGTAGTAGATAAATTAAAAAAAAGTCCTTGAGTAAATTAAAATAAATTGACACATACAATTTAATAAGAAATTTTATCTAAATAATCATTATTTTAATTATCAATTAGCTAGAATTGATCGAGACGGATCAAATGTAATCTCGAATAGAATCAAATTTGTTCCGTGAACACCATTATAATCGACTTCTCTCTATATAATTAATATATAGGTATATTTAATTATATAAATTATATCATTAGTAATTTTTTTTAGGTTAATAGACTAGTATATGTATAGCAAAAAGAAAGATAAGATGAATATTGAAAGGAGAGAGCTTCCTAAAAAGTATGGTATACTCATTTTTTAGTTATATATACAAATTAAGGCCTATCAAATTTTAATAATATATATACTAATAATATTAAATTATTAATAATTATTTATGGCAGGTCTATATGTTCCTTTTGTTTTAAAATTATTTATATTCTCATAGTTGTTAATTATGCACCAAATCCTAACTAATTCAAAATAACTAAATATTTTTTTTCTTCTTTCACTTTATCAAACTTTCCATTTAATTTATTTTCTTTCAATAATATTTTACTTAATACCTAAATAAATATAAAATTTTGAACTATTTGTTTTCACAATTAATGAAAATGTTGTCTTTATCATTAAAGAATTACATGTCTTATTTGATTAACTAGTTATTATGACTTTAGAAAAAAAACTTATATTTAAATTTTATATAGTGTATTGACTTTAGAAAAAAACATATTTCATATTATAATCATTATATTATTATTTTCTTTAATATTTCTAAAATTTCGTTGGCCATAATACACTATATAAAATTGAAATATTATTTTATTAATATAATTTTGCTTTGGGCCTCGAAAGACTTAAAACGACATTGTATTATAGGATTTATCTTTACTGCACGCGTTCGAACATCAGAATAATGAGATGTTAGTATTTTTGAATTATCGGTGGGTCTCAGACTATGATCGAAAAAAAATATGATGAAACAAAAATTTTGATTTTCTATGATTTAATACAAATTTCAATTTTCTCAAGGTCGTGTGAAAATGGAGAATGAGAAGGGGCTGATATGTAAATATGCAATAATAATAATTGACCGCTTAATAATAATAATATAATTTTGGTTCCGCTTCCACTTTCTTCTTTTAATTTTTGACCTTTTTTTTTAATTCAATTCCTCTCCTTCCTCCTTCCATTCTTTAAATTCTTCATCTCCTGCGCGGATACAAATCTCCCCTCAAACTTTAGGGTTTGGGATCGTTTGCAGGTTCGGATTTGGGGGCGGTTCGAGCTCCGTCGTTCCACCTCCGTGCCGCCAAATTTGGTCGCTTTTTTGGGTCCCTACGCAGCGGTGGGTCTTCCGGACGTGTTCATGGGAGCACACTCTTGCTTCCACATTTTTTTTCCTTCGAATTCTATTCTTCGGATTCTGTTTTTTTTCCTAAATATTCTGAATTTGCAGTGAAGAAATGTTCATCAGCAATCAGGGCTTTCGAGGAGAGTGATCACTAATTATGGATATTAAATGTTCAAGTTTTGAGAATTATATCGTTTAATTTTGGGTCAAATTTGATGCGATGTGGGAGTTAAACTTGTTCGGCATCTTTTTTTTCTCCCTGTTTGCTGATTCAGATGCGTAAAAGAAGTTACTTTTGTGGGTTATTTGCTTATAATTAGCTATGAAAGATATTAGTTCAACCCGTGAGTCACTTGAATTATGCTTATTGTTTGTCAAAAATTGCAGTTTTCTTAGGAGACCTCAGAGATAACGCCGAACAATGTCCGTGTCGACTTCCGGGATTCCAAGTCCAGTGGCAAATGATGGGGGCACTCCGAGAAGGGTAGATAATGCCGCAGGGAGGAGATTGAGCAATGAAGGTATAGGAGTCAATGGGGGTATAGTTAATAGTATGAATGTTGGTGTTGGTGAACTCAAGCATACCATTAGCAGAGAGACCTTGCTACGGACACCAAGAAACATAATGGAAATGAAGAAAGCTAGGATTGCTTCCAATGTTGTCGCGTCACGACACAGAAAGTCGACATCGAGAGCAGAAACCCCAAGATGGCAACTCATGCTTACTATTCTCACTAAATTTGTCCTGTTTCTTGTGGCAATCCTGTGGCTGGGTCAGTTGATATGGAAATGGAGAGAGATCGTCAAGTACAGTACGAACATGTCGAATGCCCCTTTTGACACCTTAGCAAGTGAAACCAGGTTATCGGAGGTAGAGGTGACTTTGAAGACTACTGTAAAGATGCTTCAAGTTCAGTTAGATGATATCGATAAGAAGATTGGAGCTGAGGTTTCAAGTGCTAAGATGGAACTAAATAAGCTATTGGAGGAGAAAGGCATGTCCATGGAGAGGGAATTGAAGAGATTGGATGGACAAACAGACACCATGGTTAAGTCACTGTCTGAGTTGAAGGCCATGGAGTTGTTATCGAAAGAAGAGTTACATACTTTTGTGGATGAACTGATGAAGAGTAGAAATGTAGATCATAACGAGGAGGACGTTAATCTAGATGATATTAGGAAACTTTGTAGAGATATTGTGGAGAAGGAGATTGAGAAGCATGTTGGTGATGGCTTAGGAAGGGTTGATTATGCACTGGCTTCTGGAGGAGCAAAGATTATTAGGCATTCAGAGCCTTACATTATTGGTAACTCTGTTACCTGGCTTACTATCGCCAAAGTCCGAGATAGAGTTCACTCTAATGCTCAAAAAATGCTGGAGCCAAGTTTTGGAGAGCCAGGGCAGTGCTTTGCTTTGCAGGGGAACAACGGATTTGTTATTGTCAAACTAAGATCAGCAATCATTCCTCAGGCAGTCACACTTGAACATGTATCTAAGGTGATGTATCTTAAAGGATTATACTTTTATTGCATATTATAAGTATGTGGATGTTTTGTTTTCCTCTATTTATGTTTTTTCCTCAAGTATGTGGGCCTTAAAACGTTAGGCTTTTCTTACATATTTTATTTTGCTTGAAACTTTGTCTTGTGTGTTGTTGTTGGTGGTAGGTAAACTTGTGTTTCTAGCTGTTTACTTCTAATCTTCCATGCTTGTTGGTTGAATAATTGTGCCTGTGGATTATAATTTTTAAATTATTCTAAAAAAAATTGTTGGAGCTTATGTATGGGAAATTATCTCATTTTAAGATTTCGATTCCTTTTCATTGCTACAATCTTTGTTTTTTCATTCATGCTTGTGAATTTATACTTTCTTGGGTGAACATGACATCTAATCGCCGTCTCATATTATGTGCAAAGTGTGGCTTATGACAGGTCCAGTGCTCCAAAGGATTGTCGAGTCCTCGGATGGTTTCAAGGACCCAGTGATGAGCCATCTAACAATTCAGAAAAAATGAACCTTTTAGCGGAGTTCTCTTACGACCTTGAGAAAAGCAATGCTCAGACATTTGATGTTGAGACAGGCAATTTGGGGGCCATTAATATGGTTCGACTAGAATTTTCCTCCAACCATGGTAACTCAAAACTTACATGCATCTACCGCTTCAGGGTGCATGGTTATGAGTCCAACCTTGTGGCTGAAATGCATCAGTAAAAACTACAAAAGCTTGATTTGTTCCATTCACTTCCCAATTTATACCATTTATACAGTTAAAAGTTTGCACCGCCATTTTCCTCGGCCCTCCGTTGCTCATCAATTGTTTGTCCAGTACTTTCAGGATGGTTTTCTTTCTGCTTCTTAGTCTTCTAACAGGTTGAAACAATATGCATCAGATGAACAGAGACACACATACAGAAGTGGTCACATTTTTTTGAGCTGTGCATTTCTTTTTCCAAATAATCATCAATCACTATATTTGTTGCTACATCAGAGGCTATTTTGAGAGAGAAATGAGCCTATTTCCGGTAGCCGCCTTGTATCAGTTGGCTTCAGCCGCGAAACTTTGTTATCATGTGGCCTCTAATCAGGTAGAGCTGCCTTTCATTGGAGGCCATAGTTGTTGCTGACTTGCTACTGAGGAGAAACAAGAAACTCTATAATCACACAGTACGGATTGTTGTTTTGTGGTTTTGATCATGACCAAAAACATGTGGCCTTCTGAAATTATGGACATGCCACATAAAAGGATCTGCAACGCCAACATTTTAGACATTTCCCCTTGTTCTCTGATCTAAGATATATAAATAGTCATGTAATAAATATGAGCATCTTTTGGACGGGAATTTTATTGTAAACATGATTAGTAGACTTTGCCACTGTTGATGTTGGATTTAGAATATCAATATAACATGGTTTAGGTATCTTATGCACTCGTGCATGTGAGAGTATGTTGTGGTGACCGTCTTTTTCCTGTGTTCCTTTTTCTTTCTTATTTTGTTGCTCCAAAAGTTACTGCTGCTTTTTGAAATAGACCTGATATCAACAATAGTTAAAATAATAAGATTATCACCAATTATTTTCTCTTTTAAGCATATCTCGAATTTGAATTTTTACAAAAGAAAACTTATTAAAATGTTTATAATGTGATAAAAATTAGTCGGAACGAAATTATGAATAATACGGTGGCAATAAAAAAAAAATCATTCGGATATCCTTCTCATAATCAATTTTATTTTGGCATGAAGCAATGGATCCGTTCAATCGAAGAAAGTGTGAAAAAGAAGTGTTTGTGGAACATAACTATAAATAGGCACCACCTTCGTGTGCTTGCGAGAGTTTTAAGGGGGAAGCCTTGTTATTTTTCTTTTCCCTTGCTCTCCTCCTCCTCAACAACATATCACTCTCTCTCTCTCTCTCTCTCTCTCTCTCTCTCTCTCTCTCCACAGGAAGCAAGCAAATGCCGCATGCATAAGGTCATCCTTTAATGGTAAGAACAAGTTATTTGCCTTTCGATTACTTAATTTTTACCTGTCGCATCATCTTGTCATGTATTTTTTGTTCTTCTTCTTCTTGATATCTTAATCGCGATGAGAATTTCCTCCTTTCCAATATGATATCACTAATCAATGAGGAAAACTGAAGGGTTGTTAGATCTACATTCAAAATTTTGCATTCTCTACAAATTTTAATGTTTAGATTATGCATGTAAGAACTCCCCGTTTGATCTCAACACAGGACGGATTAACTAACAGGAGAAATTAATGAGAGATAAAGAGAGAGCTGTTTGTGATCTGTCGCAGGTGTAACTCTTAATGCATTATCTTGTGCAAAGTTCATTCCTATGTTCAAAACATGTTCGTGAAAATGCGTTGATTGATTGCTGTAAATTTCAAGTATCTTGAATGCAAATTAGAAAATTTTCGAATTAAATCGGAAACAGGAATCAAGTTCTTTTTTTTTGGGTAAAGGATCTACTGTGGTTTCCTTCTTCCTTTTCTATCATACTTCGTTTACTTTTGATAGAGCATTGTTTATATGTAGACTCTCTCGAGGAAATATTTCTTTTATCATTTCATGGGGCCTCCATTTGATCTTTCTTCTGCTTGGTGGCCATTGTCGAATTCGTATAGGTCTCCTGTTTTCTGAACTTTTCCATTTTATGTTTTACTCTTTTAACAGATTTGAAGCGAAGAAAGTTGATCTGCTACTGATCAGTTATGTCCTCCAAAAGACCAAGATGGTTATCTACTTGTTATCGTCCTTTTCTTATTGGAAGTGCAGTCTGTTTATCCATCTTGTACAAGATCTTTCCATCCATGTTTGCTCTTCTCGCCAAGTCCTTTCCTATCGCTATCTGCGCTGCCCTTATGCTAGGAATTCTTCTGATCTATGGAGAGTCGAGCATTCCTCGAGCAAAAGAAGAGGGTGGGAGGGATGTCAGCAGCAACGTTATGATCAAGAATCAGGATAAAGTCCGTAATCCCATAAACAGAAGAAAAGCCAATGGAGAAGTAGAAGGGAAAGAATGGAGGGCTGCCATGGTTCTTGCAGAAATGAACAATGTGGCACAGAAACTAGGTGCTACTTCAGATAACTGCCAGTCTACTGCAGATGAGAACGGATCTGTAGGTTTCGATCATGATTGTTGTTTCAGTTCAAGTAACTCCATTTCCTCTTGCTATGTTCCTGCCCATCATCGTGATGCCTCTGCAGACTCTGAACATAATGATGAGGAGAGCTCTGCCGCTTCTGATGCAGATGTAATGCCATTACTTGATGAACTTGATCCATTGTTGGATCCAGAGGCAGATCAGGCAGCCCTTGCTGCTGACAATTCTGATGCCTTCTCGCATGATCGTGATTCAAACGACGACAGTATAGCCGAGGAAGCTGGAATTCTGGATGATGAAGATGATGATGAGACACACGAGGAGAAAGAAGATGAAAGCAAGGCTGCTGTAACATGGACAGCAGATGACCAGAGCAACCTTGTGCATCTCGGGAATTCTGAATTGGAACGAAACCACAGACTGGAGAGCTTGATCGTGAGGAGAAGATCAATGAAGATACCACAGTACAGAATCGAGAAGAATTTGATAGACTTGGATGGATTTGACTTCCAGCCAAGCAAGGAGGAGATATCGTGGCTCAATGCTCAGCTTTCGACCATTTATGCTCCAAGAAAGAATCCTTTTGACCTCCCATTCGATGCTGATGATACCGTTCCTGGTTCTGCTCCATCGATTCTTTTGCAGAGGCAAAATCCTTTTTATCAGGACATTGGTGCTATTGGTAGCTTGGGTCCTCAAGAGGGTCTAGCTACTCCATCAAGGGATGCAATGTTCAGAAGGCATGAGAGCTTCACAGTTGGTGCATCATTTTTCGGAGATCTTGACCAGGATAGATTTGCTTACAGGTTCAAGCCTTACTTTTCAACTGAGATGGGGGAAGATGAGGGAATATTTTCTGAGCTCCACAGACAACTAAGCGAGATGAGTGATTCAAATGCTAGCTCCACAACAGAGTCTGACACTGCTTCTTCAGGCATTGATCAGAAACATACCGAAGATGTGCATCAAGAGAGTGAGGATGTCAAATTTATTGCAGAATCTGTCGATCGAGCTAGTTTTGAATCTTCTAATGAAGTCGAATCAACCGACATTGAGCACGTAGTGAATGACACAATTGTAGGTGGTGATCATGAAATCCATGCAGAAATTAATATATCACTGGAACAAACTCATCAATCTGCTCGAGCCCTTGGAGCAACTGAAGATGACACCAGCGAGAACCTGGAAGCAGATCCTGTAGTTTCAAATGCTGAGAATGTTGAAGTGTTATATGAGGATATTGAATCAAGGACCCCCTCTCCATCAAAATCAGATGAAGAACAAACAGTTAAAGATGAAATGGATCATGCATTCTCAAATGATTCAGCGAAAGAAATTGACGAGGAATCTGAAAACATGAACGAAGTAGAACAAGTTCCTGTCTATGATTCGAGTCCATCAGCAGCGGAAAAGTCGAAAGCAATATTTTCAACAGAACTGGAGGAAATCTTGTTGCCCACAGGTAAATTAGATTCACTTTTTTTTTCTGTTCTCTCTCCTGCATCCATTGTGTCCTGAAGTGTCATCTCTTTAATTCTTTTGCAGATAAAGGTGATTTAACTCCAGGTAACTCTTTGTCGATCCACACAGAGGAATCTAATTCCGGAGATGGACCAGTTCCTACGACAATTGAGAGTTCGACTGTCGAACAATAAGATCTAACAACTGCTATAGAGATTCTATGATTTTGGGACGGATTCAACATCATAGATAGAATCTGAATCAAGTTCATTCAAGAATGTCTGGAATCAATGAACATGAAGATTTTGATGGTGAATATAATCTCGATCTAGTGTTAGAGAGAGTATGCTGCTTCCTGCTGACAATTGAGTGAAGACAATTATAGTAAATTTTTTCGACATTTTGAAAAATTATAGTAAGACACTTTCTCAAAAATGTTTTACAATAGTTTTTTTTTTGGACGTAAAAGTATTCTAAGTTTTTTAAATACATTGTAACCACAAAAAACTAAAAGAGAGAAGAGGGAAAAAAATTTTATGAAGGTAGAAGTAGATAATTATTTTGTGATGTTTTTTATCTATTACGTTGTATTTTTATTCGACAAAAATTGGTGTCAAACACCTCTTTGTAAAAAAAATCGGTCAATAGAAAATATTACGACGTAATAGTTAAATACTTCAAAATTACTGGACATTTAAACATGCCCTAAAAAAATCTGATTCTTTTTCTTTTCGAAGAAAAATATTTTAAGAAAAACATGCCCTAAATTACTGGACATTTACCAAGACTCTATTTTGATCAAACATACTGTTGTTTGCTCAAATTATTTCCTAATGCTATTTTTCTTGTTATCATTTTCTTGTTAGTTTTGAAACTATGTATTGATAGATAGTTGATTTTTCTATTATTTTTAAGATTATGGCAGTCATTGGCGAGCTTCTCACCCAAGACATGCTAGTTAATGAATATTATATTTTTTATTTTATTATTTAAATATTTTATATTTATATCATAAATATAAAAGACATGGTTAATTAATTTGCTCTTACCCTGCTTGCAGATGAATGGCACTGGATAACCCTAGCACCTCAAATGGGAGAATTCATCTCAATATGGTCTGCATTACAAAACTTCAGCTGCATCAGTCTACCTCTGATGAATTACATCATTCATTTGATACTTCATAAAGTAAGATCATTGTAGGATAACGCAGCCTCTCATATCCATGACTAGCCAACTTGATATCATGTATGAACTTTGCATTAGAGCTGAGTTATAATAAGCATCAATCTTATTTCCTGCATCCAAGCACTGGTTATCTGCTTGAGAAATTCTCAGAAAGGCATGGGCTACATGGTTCATTGTTTCTGTTTCTTTGCTGGCAGCTCTGACATTGACTCCACCTAACAAGATATCGAGAAAAAAATATTTAGAGTTGAGCAAAATGCTATAGGCTAGAGCAGGCAAACTGAAAATTAAAGAAGAATCTTTAGTCCACTACAAATGACTAGCTGCTGGTGTGAAAAACACTGAGAAAGACATGCGCATTCTGGGTTATGCTGCACATTTTCTGTTAATATAATTGGAAATAAAGCAGCAATCATGGAATGTTTTTTTTCGAAATATCCAAATAAATAATTGTGTATACAAATATTGAGGTTTTTATGCATGAATGAATATCTTCATAAGTTCTGATATGAGAACCACTGGCATACTTCAGAGGCAGGCATATAAAGTAACTTATCTGATCTATGCACTTTCATGCCACTAAGAAAACTGAAATGCCAAGTTTTGCCCCGATCTGTTTTGTTCCTTCACTTTCATGTCAAGAACTCAGGCAGAAATGTTAAAATGTGATGTTACCATAACGTGAAAGATAAGAAACGCCTTGACTTTGAAGATTTTTTGTTTTCCTGACTAGTAGGATAGTTCATGAAATATGGGCAGGTAAAGAATAAAGTCATAAAACAATGAACTTTGTACAGTCAGATTGTAAATAGATGGAACCACTGGATTAACAACACTTACAGGGTTGGACATCTGTTCATTGATATGGGACAATGATCTCAGCATAGCTTCCAATGTATCTTTGGAAAGCTGAAACTTTACCTCTATTTCTGCTGAAGGAGACTTTCTGTAATCTTGCAGCTGAAAAAGATAATAAGACAATAAGTAAACAAAGTGGAGGTGACTGCACTGATACTTAGACCTCTGAAACAGCAATCCTGTTGAAGTAAATTAACAAAGCACCTATAATAAAAAGAAATAGCAGCAAAATAAATTGGATTGATTCATATGGTCATCATATTGAGCTAGTTATATGTTAACCTTGCATATACTGAATGCGTTGGAAGAAAATGATCGTTTTATTCTTTTGAGAGGGAAAATGATCGTATAATTAAACACAACTGCATACAGATTTAAGTAATTGCTTCAGTTTGTGATAAAATATTAGTATAATATGCTATATATATTTTTTAATCCCTTGATTTTATGAAACTTTTAATTTTCAAATCATATAAAGAATATTTTTATAATATATTTGACATACATGCACCCTAAATTTCAGAAAATTGATGTATCTCGTACCAGATACTTGTATGATACCCATAACCATGCAACATTTGCCTCAAATACAACCCCAGTACAGAAACTTAATGGAACAAGTGAAACATTCTAATGGAACTGCATGGTTCTTGCAATAACTCGAATTCTAAATTGGAACATCATGATAATGAAAAAAAAAATCTTCAAATCTTCCGTCTCAAAAAAAATTCTTCAAATCTTAGGAATTAAAATTGTTTGATAAAAATGTTGGACTATAAGCAGTATAAAGACAACTCCTAGTTTGCAATAAAATTTTGAAATATTAAAGGAAATGAAGTGCTTTTTTTTTCTCCCAATGACATTGTTTTCAACTGTGATTCTATAAATAACACAACAAATATAATTGTTTCTGTTCACACAAAAGTTTAAGCAATAATTCTATAAATAATAGCTCAATGAATTGTTGACATTTTTATTTTAGGAAATGGTTGACATCTATAATCAGTGGTACCTTCAGAGTAATCGTAGCCATACGATTTTCAGGTCTTGAGTTTCGGTTTTGCAGTGACCATGTTAATGACTTTAGTCGAGGAAGAGATGCCTGCATTATTATCATACAGAAAGAAACATTGAGCATAGAAACAAATATATAAAAGGAAAAAGTGTAACAACAAAAGGGATAGTTGCATACTAGGTCTCCAGAAGAAGCAGTATCACACTGAAGAGGCACAGAAGACACTGGTGCAACTACTGCTCGATCTTCAGGTTCCACAGTTCCACTGTTAAGATTAGTAGCCCTTTGTCTTGACCACATTGATGATGGCTCTGAAGCTGGGAAAGATGCACAAGATGATGACTCGATGCCTTTTATCTGATTTGGGATTCTTGACCATTGCCATAAAGGCTATAAACCAAGAAAATTGATATGATAAACAAATCAAAACCTCTAGAATTTAGAATGATAATTTTATTATCTAATATGCGTTTTTTTTTTCTTTTTTGAGAGAGAAATCAATCAAAATTCATGTTGTTGTTATTCTTATTATTGCATGATAAAATTTCTAAAAAAAATCATATGATCAACTCCATCAAATATGAACTGGAACATCTCATAACCCAAGAAATCCATGTTTGACTTTAAATTACAAGTAATAGAACAAAGCTGTATGATTTCTGTTATTTTCCATATTCAATCATTTGTATGGCATAGCTTCTTAAATTTTAGAAAAGACAGATAATTCCATATGACACTATCAGAAAACTGATACGACAGTTTTTTAGGCAAACGATACAATGATATCTCAGAATGACTTAGTTTTCCATCATAAAAATGTATACCATCCATGTTATAACTTGACTATGGCACTGTGATGAGATTAATATATTATGTCCAGGACCTTAACATGTTCAATCAAAAGGATGCTTAAAATGCTGGATATATTCTCACTCACAAATCACAGGATCATCACACATATCAAAAGGATGCTTAAAAATGCTGGATATGTTCTCACTCACAAGTCACAAGATCAACACATATCTTAAGAAAAACATTGGATGAAATTAATAAATTTTGTGATCTTTACCTGGTCCTGAGATGCTTCCTCCATCCATCTGCTCCGATACTTATTAAGTACCAGCACAAGGTTGTTTTGAAGTTCAACGTCTGGAGGAAAAAATTTAATAATTTCGTCATTAGTGAGCTTCTCATGTACACATTGTCTGATGATCAACCGCAGGCATGCCAGAATCTACAATAATACTAAATGTTAACAACATGGGACAATTTTGACAAAAAATGAATAAACTTAACAAAGTAAACTTGCAATAAACTAAACAATATCATAAATCAAAAGGTAAAAGCTTTAAATTCAGAAATCAGCACCAGAACCCATGGACTCTTGTCCTGCTTGCTCCATTTGATTAAAAACTGTTTGCTATAGAACGAGTTATATATTTGACATTATCATTGTTTCGAGAATTAACTGAAGCACATAGCACGCAAGTCGCACCATTGGGGTAGAAAATTTTCATATGTTAAAATGAGTTTAATAAAATAAGCTAAGTGATTCTCTGCAGTATGAATAAACGAGTCAAATTGCTTGAAAAACTATATTTAATTTTACATTTTCATATTGTTAAGGAAATTAAAAAAAAAGAATAAGAACTAGAGGGAAAGGCTCTTGTTCCATTGCTCGCCAAAATGGTGGTAAATAATTGCCACACTAGAGTCTAAAGCACCAAAAGTAGTCTTCATTCATCTGTCTTGCTCCAACATGAGTAAGCTGGCAGTATCAAACATGGAGATGCAGAGGATCAAATCTAAGACAAAGTGCAAAAGAACTACCAAAGACCACAAAAATTACAGTCGTCTATATCTTCCGTCATATTATTTTAATAATTTTGCGCAGTTCAGTTGCTATTTCCTTGGAGTTACAAAACTTAATCCATCCTCCAAATTCCAAAATGATGTAAACCGCGTGCTAAAAGCATATAATACTGAATGATGCGCAAATCGCATCAGTGCATCAGTTTAGTTTCGCAATGCGTGCATGAGATCACAAGTGATTTCATAAACTCGTATCAAGTTTTACTTTTTCCCAGAAACCGCAAAATCCTTAAGTCCCCTGAGCCAAAACCCACCATCAACGTTATTGCGAGATTGAACAGATAAAAAGTTCAGATTTTACGCAAAAAGGAATCATACGATACGACTCGTCGAAACCCTAGAACGGAATACAACAGGAGGGGTGGGGCGAAGAACTCACGGGGTTCAGGTGCTGGGCCGAGGAGATGCCGAGGAGGGACTGGACGCGCGCTCTGCCAGCGGAGTCGAGGCCGCTCTTCCGAGTACGCCACAGGGTTTCGAGGACTCCTGAGAGGGTCTCCTCCGACGTCGCCGCCGGTGGGAGGTCCCGGAGGCGGAGGAGGAGATCGCCGTCGTGATCGCCCACCATTTCCTCCTCCACTTTGCTGCTGCTTTATTTTTTCCCTTTTGTCGCGTTCTCTACGATGCAAAGTAGAAAAATCACAAGAGGCGGGTTGTGATCGAGAGACTCAAATCAAATCTGGGCCGTTCGTAGCAAACTTGTATCTTATTATTATTATTATTATTATTATTATTATTATTATTATTATTATTATTATTATTATTATTATTGATGCTGTTGATATTTTTGCTTGTCATTTTATTTTTTAAAATTATAAAATGAATTGAAAACATATTTTTAATTGTTTCTATAACAAAAAATATAAAATACTTAGAATATTAAGGAGACGTTTGGTATGAGGTAATCCAGATAGATTACCGGTTATTTAATTTAAAATTTTCAAGAACCACTATATTACCACGTTTGGTTGCAACATATTGCCGGTGATTTTTACTTCTTTAATAATCTAAATTACCACATCATTGGTAATGAAGATAGCACCCATGGAAGGTGTCTTTCCATATTACCAACAAGATGACATGCATTTTGACAAAATTATCCTTTCAACCGAATTTTAAAAAATATTTATATTTTATTACGAAATAATAGTGTTCAATATTATCTTCTAATTTTTTAAATTATTTTACGAATGATTGATAATATAAACTCATATTTTGACCTAACTCATTTTTTTATTTTTTTTCTTTTGTTTATATCTATTTTAATTAACTCTGCCTATGTTTATAGTCGGTCCCAAGCTCGGATAAAGGAGGAGGGTTGTGTTAGGCCTCGACAGCCAACGTAAAACCTCGTCGAATCTCATGAAC
>LTAE01001428.1:38318-52026 GCA_001647135.1 Pontederia paniculata | reverse complement strand
TATATATATATATAATTTTCTCTTTAGTTATCAATTTAGGTACGTTCCAAATGATATTAATTCCAAAATATCATATATACTAAAGTAATTAATAAAGTTATATATCTATATATATGCAGAATTTTTTTTATCATTTCTAAGTATTTTTTTATTTTCTTTCTTATGTCTTTCCCCTTAAAAGTCACATGTAACCTATTTAAATATTGAAGCACGCCTTAAAAATAGTGTCTATAGTAGCGTAAAGTCAACGCGCTAGTTAAAGTATTTGATAAGTACACTTAATAATAATGATAAATAATTAAAAAATAATATTTTAAGATACTTAAAAGATCAATATTTAGAATATATGCTAGCGTGTTAAATTTATTTTCTAATATACCCTCAAAATATTTTATTATTATCTATTATTTATATGAATACGCTCATTCTTTTATACCATGTGATCACTTTATTATTTTATTAATTTAAAAAAATCATTTGCATTATTTTATGTATTCGAAGTTAAATAATTTATTTTTATTTTAAGTATTTTAATATTAATAACTAATAACATTAAAATCACACCATAAAATGCACATTTAATATTTCTGTTAAGAAACATAAAAGAGCGAAATCATTATCTTATTCATTCATATTAATATTTGACCTCGTGACCTTTTTTATTTTTTTCTAACTTGATCTACTAAATGATATTCCAAATTCGAAATCCTAATATAAGATATATCACTTTCCTCTTATTCTCTATATTGATCACAAACGTAATGCATTAATCATCTTGATCTAGAAAATTGATTTTATTAATAAAACTTGATTGATATTGAGTAGTATTTGGGTCTATGATTAATAGCATTGAACTTTTTCTTACTTTGTCTGATTATTATTTTAATATAATACTTATATTATGAATAATATATTTTAATATATTTATTTGCTCTAGTGATCTATTAACCTTTTATAAAAAAAACCTAATAATTCAAATATAATAATAATAATATTTTGTTATTTATAATTAAGTTTTTAGTCTTTAATATATTTTCTTTACTGAAAAATGGTGACAATTGCAAGTACAACTTTTCATCCCAATGAAAATTGAATTGAGATAGTAACGATATCCTTCAAATTATTTATGTTTTAGGTCACAACTCTTACCAATAATATTAAAAAAATCAGTAAAATAAAATGATTGAAATAAAAATTAGAATAATATCCGTTGCACATTAATACAATTTCTCACATTTAATATTTTAATAAGCAAAAACAAAATGTGTTATAATTTTGTTATTTTACTAACTGATATATATATATATATATATATATATATATATACATACATATATTAATATATAATGGGGTAATGGTTTTGTAAATTCGATTTAAGTTTATTTGAGTAGAACCTTATGCATAATTTTGTTAAAAAATGAAATTATGTTGCCAGATCATTATGTATACATCTCTTGCATATCATGGTTTTTTCTTATCAAATAATGTATAATCGCGCACGCAAGAATGTCTCCTAGTTTAAGTAAATAAGACAGACACATATCCTTGATATCACATGGTTTATGGGCCCTATAAAAACCTAGAAGTAGTTATTACCTTGGTCATAATAGAGTTCCAACTGCCATTACATGTGGACTGTCATGAATTTATTAAACATAACTGCCCGACCCTCATCTCATCCTCTAGATCTGTTAGGGTCAGATATGGCACTATCAAGAGATTTCGAAGTTAATTTTCACATGTATTATTTTATTTCTGATTTGTCATTTATTTTATTAGATCCTGAACCTTCCTTTATAATTAAAAAAGAATGCCAAAAGATTATTTTTAGCTCTGTTTGGGGTGTCATTCATTCGCCTCACATCTTGTGTGGCAAGCGTGTAGAGGGCAAACACTGTTTGCCAAACACAGCCGTAAACCCAGGGGAGATGAGAGGAGCGAGCTTTATGGGAGATGAAGTTATCAGACATAACTACCTAATGGGAGCCTCATCTCTCTAGATCTGTTAGGGAAGGATACGGTGTGTCGACCTCCCTACTAGGCGAAATTGAATACCAAAGGATCATTCTTAGGGTGAATACTATGTGCAGGTTCAATTTGGATTGATAATAGAAATACCAAAGGATCATACCTAATGGCAGCTTCTTGTGCGCAGGTCTATGTGAAGACTTGGAAGCTGAATCTTGAGGACTTTGTGGCGGGCTATTGAAGTTGAAAAGCCTGGGACATAGGCACATAATAATAGAATGTAGCTACTTACTTTGGTATATATCATGTGCAAGAAAGAATGAGAACCGCTGGGCTCTTAAGAATCTCATTTTAGACTCTTATCAACTACTGATCTCTTTTGACAGTTTCAAGTTAACTCAATGTTTAGAGTAGCTAAAGAGTAGCATATTGTTTGGTCAAAACGTGTAGATATGTATCTATAGAGTTATTTTGGAGGATTCACCACCATGAAAATCCTTGAGCATTTGTACAGGCCATCCATTTTTTTATGATAATGGATAAAGTTAAGCAGTTTCATTTAACAAAAAAGGAGAATACAAATGAAAAACAATTGAAGAC
Source organism: Pontederia paniculata (assembly GCA_001647135.1). Taxonomy (NCBI): domain Eukaryota; kingdom Viridiplantae; phylum Streptophyta; class Magnoliopsida; order Commelinales; family Pontederiaceae; genus Pontederia; species Pontederia paniculata. The sequence goes on along the minus strand of LTAE01001428.1, from coordinate 49,458 downwards.
AACTTATACATAGATTCGACTTTACACTTCTCTATATGATATACATTAGCCATAATAACACTTATACCAGCCAAAAGCTTAAATAAGACAATGAAGTCTATAACTGAAATTTTGAATAGTCTGTGAATAACTTGGAAGAAAATATAATATGCTCTCAGCAAGGTAACATTCAAACTTCCACAAGATTGTTGGATCATATGATTCTACGTTGAATGACGTCATTCTCTTATAACATTTAACTTAACAACTGCCTAAACCAGCTTAACCACGAACTAAAATATAAATCTTATATGCACTATAAACAAATATTTATTGCTGCATAAGTTTATTCTGATTACAGACTCATAGGTGACAACCCTAAATCACAAAGAAGATAAAAATCTTATATGCACTATAAATAAACCTTTAGTGCTGCATAAGTTTATTCTGATTTCTGACAACATACTCATCGGTAACTAGATAAATGAAGAAGAAACTTATACACAATTATTTTTTCAGTACAAATGTCATTAAATGCAAAGAAGATCCGTTGAAGAAGAATGAAGGTAAGTATTACTACAATAACAAATGAGCTTAAGTGAAATGTTCATTGCCTGAAGCATATTCAGATATATTTCATAACAAATAGGATACTCTGTACATATTAATTTGTTAAAAAATACACACAACATGGATGTACCAATACTTCAAGAACAAGATAATGGAAATGGTGAATTATCAACTTCAGACTTGGGTCCACTATACTCATTCACAGAGAGATGAAATTTAAAGCCGAGATAATTTAAACTAATCAAATTTAGAGTTACACATTCAGAAATAAATCTTAGGGTCAAATCAAATTCTTCCAAAATAAATAGTACTAGAACAACATATGCTATAATCAGAAGCCATTACATATGCTTGGAACAGTGTAAGTACTCCCTCTTAAATCAATCAATTATAGCAATTGATTCCCATAGGCAATTTGCTGCTTGTTATTCATGTTTTTCCATTCATTATATTGATGCCTCCTTTTGAAACAAACAAATGAGGACTGCACTAAAATTCTCAGGGTTTTCTGATATGAGAATGAAATATTAGAAGTTTTAAATGGAAAGTGATGCATTTAGGTATGAGAAAATAAGCAATCATACATAAGTAACTAATGAATACGAATTTATGCAACAAAAGGTTGATGAACTCACTTAAACTGGTAATGACAACCTTGTTCTGATAGAAAGCTGAAGACAGAAGGCCAGACATATAGTGAATATGGCCATCGACTTGGCACTTATATACTTCATCACCTCCAACCCCCTTTCCACCAAATCTTTGTGAACTACGTTGACACCTCTGCTCGCAACTTCGCACAGCTTCGGGAACAGGAAATCCGAAAGAGATCTCACAAATCTTTCTATTGAATTCGTCCAACCATTCATCTCAATGCAGGAATTCACCTTAATTGGACGATGAGCAGTGGAATTGTCACCTTCATGAGTAATGCTCTCTTCTGTGCCTATGGATGTCGAGCTCGAGCTGGTGAGCACCTGATGAGAAGTCTTGACGAAGGTCTCGACTGCTCCATTGCACACCGAAACCAAGATATCCTTCACCTTCGCCTCGTGCTTCGGATTGGTTAAGCCGGCAAAGAACTCGTCGTAGGCGTTGATCCTTGTCGTCTTGCCGATGTAAACAGTAACTGCGGAGCTCACAAATCTCCGGAGGCACTCCGCGACGAGTCCCCTGTACTTCTCGTCGCAAATCAACTGCGCGACACCACAGTCGCCGGCCGACGGCCATTCGTTCACTGCGCCACTGCCGGACGTTGTCGAATGGAAGCCGAGTACCAATTTTCTCGCTGAACCTACAAAGACAGAAGACGCAAACTCGGAACCCGAAGTCGTGAAGAGCCTGTCCAGAAACCGATCTGAGAAGCTCTTGCAGTCATCCGGTGCCTCCCACTCGCAAAGCTCAGTCTTTCTGAGCCCGCGAACGACTCCAACAACAACAGCCTCCGAAACCCTGGCGACGGACCCGGAGAACTCCTCCGACCGCGCGACCTTGCCGAGCTGCCTCAACGCGGACGGGATCTCGTCGGAGTCTGACCGGAGGAAACCGTTCAAGTCGGAGGAAAGGAGGGAGACAGCCTCGACGGTGGCGACCAAAGCGGAAACGAGCCTCTCGAGTTTTCTCCTTCGCCGCGCGACGGACGGATGGTGGTGGAGCTTGTAAACGGCATAGGCGGAGACGCCGGCGGCAGCGAGGACGAAGAGCCATCGACGCCTCCGCCGGGAGAAATGGCACACGGTCTCGGCAAATTGTACGGACATCCGAAAGGAGGAGAAGGAAGGGGATTGATTAAATTAGGGTTCAGGGGGATCGCCGGAATGGGAGTTGGGTCGCTTCCCGGCCGGCAGTAATATCCCCGGGAAGGCGGGGGATTGAACAATAAAAAATTAAAAAAATTGACTCGTTGAAAAAAAAAAAAAAGGGAATTTAAAGCGTTGGAAAGGGGCCCACGTTGACGATGACTACAGATATTTGGGGTCGGATACAGGGGTAAAATTGTCAATTAAACACGTACCGTCGTACCGGTTTCATCGTCACTGGTAGTTCAATGTGTCGTACCGTTATAACAAAGGGGAGTTATGCAGTTCAGGACGTTGATATAATATGATTTCAATATTACGCATTGAATGAAGAAAAGGTGCATTTATTTCAAAACTTTTATTCTTTAATATTCTTGTATTATAACAGAGATAATAATTGTTCTACTCATATCAATTATTTTAACGGTTTCGAGTTTTGAACTTGAGATTAATTAAATCAAAATTTTAATTTATCCGAAAGTTGAATGAACTAATAATTAATCAGCTAAGATAATTATGAAAGAAGATAAAATAGTTTTATCCAAAATTTTTTTCAAATTCGTTTAAGCGAAGAAGAATTAATTATTATGATTAATTTTAATCTTAATTTTTTTTAGTACCCGTTTGAAGTCTTCGATGTAAGGAAGTTGAATCAAAGAGTAGAACAATATTTCTCTGATTAAATTAGTGATTTCGGAGTTCGAACTCGAAGCTATTAGCTCCCGATCTTTCAACTAGGGATACAACCTGTTAATCAAGTGCGCCGACAAAATTTAATTGAAATATTTACTATATTTTCATATTTTTTGATTGGTATAACTTTTTACTTAAAATTATCAGTAATTTTAAATAAAAAAAGAAAATTAAACTAAAATTACAAATAATTTTAAGGGTTTTTTCGGTTTTATTCATTCTATTAATTTAAATTCTTTTGATGGTACACGGTATAATTGAGCAAAAAACTATAGACACTGTTATGATCATATGCCAAGTGAATTGTGTTACATTGTGAAAGTCAGGTTGGAACGAATAAGTTAGACTTGGCATGATTTAAACGAAGGCTCGTAGAAGTGATTGAGAAGTTGGATGTTTGTGGCTCCGCGTCAAGTGACAACTGCACATACTGTTATTTTATGTGTGGAGTGAGGACGCAAGAAATTTTCCATTCGAAAAGGACCACGGGATGGTTAGATTGTGGTCATATCATGATGTCTTGTGACTTGAAGCTTCATATCAAATTTAGGGGGAAATTGAACAACAATTTAAACGGCATTAGATTTTTCAAAAAAAATATTTGGCAAATCTGTAATTTAATGGAAATTTTCAATTTGATTTTACAAGAATATGGGGGTTCAAGGTGTTGGACCCTATGAATTTGACCACAATAAATTAATCTTAATCGGGTATAACTTATCATTTATATATCGAGTAAAAAATAATTAGACATTAACTGATTTGGTCTAATTGTATATTATATATAATACTTACTTTTAAAAAATATTATAAATACCTAAAAAAACTTGTTTCTTTTCTTATTTTAAAAGGGATACAAATTAGAATTATTCATATTAAATATTAAACAATTGAAAAGTTTGAGCAATCAATTACCCAATCCATTGTCCTGATCATTTTGAGTCAAGTCATGTCATTTGACGAGTCATTTGACACAAAATTGAATTAATTCTAATTTAATTAAAATTGATTGATTTGATCGAATTTAAAATTAGAACTTCACTGTGAGATTACTTTTATTAAATAAACAGTTTTAAATATTAAAATAAAATTTAATATAAGTATTCTCTAATTAAGTAGGGAGCATCATATTTTTTACATCTTTAAATATATGTTAAATTTTCTCTCTCTTATTTTTTTTTCCTTTCTTTTAAATTTATCCATCATAAATTAAATATCTTACGATTAAAAATATAAATTTTTATTTTTATTAAAATATGTAGTAAATTTATAATTTGGACATAAACTTACGTGTGGAATTAATAATGTTTTCTTTAAAATTATTAAAGTTTTAACTTCCATTCTAGATGTTGCGAGTTTGAATTGTCGAAGGCTTATTTTTTAGTAAGTCTTGAAATGTCCAAATATCATCGTAAAATCATTAATACTTCAAACATTTCTCATATAATAATAATAATAATAATAATAATAATAATAATAATAATAATAATAATAATAATAATAATAATAATAATAATAATAATAATAATAATAATAATAATAATAATAATAATAATAATAATAATAATAATAATAATAATAAAGGAGCTGAGCTCGTGCTACTTGAATTGTTGGTTCATGTCTACTTGAAAAAAGGATAAAATGATGTGCTACCACAGAAGTCACTTTTTTATATAGTGACAAATTAGAATGTCCTTATAGTTGGTTATAATGATATATGTGACGCAATAATGAGACAAAAGAAAGAAAGCTGGGTCCATATAATATATATAAGCCAAACGATTTGGATAAAAAAAGTTAAGTGGATTTGCTAAATAATTTTCACCATGATTAGACGGTACATGTAGTCTGAATTTCGAGTTGAGACGTGAGATTTTGAAGCTTCAGATTCAAACTTCAGGAATATAATTAGTCGTCCTAGATATTTTTTTTAAGTTCAAGAAAAGTTGATTAACTCCTTTATTTAAAATATAATATGGTAACAAAATTTAAATCCATGACTGTTTAATTAGCTGTTATACCTTATGAAATTTTAGTTGATTGAGTTCATAATTATATTTCCTAAAACATCTTAGTTTGTCTAACTGAAATTTCGTGGAAAATTTCATAAGTCGAAGTAATACTTTGACACATAATTTAATTAAACTGCACCCTTTCTGTTTACCTTTGAACGACATGATGCTAGCACATTTTATACAACATCTTCATATTTCATTGTAAATAATTAAAATCAAATACGACAAAAATGTGCTAAAATAATTTGTAGTTATTTTTTAGCCGCTCAAAATTTTCGGTGCACAAAATTATTAAAGGATGATTAATTTAGAATTAAAATAATTCGATATTATTAACTTTTTTTCATTTTTTAAATAATATAAATTAACATTGGTTAATATTTTATAGGTCTTTTGATGTCTAAAAAAATAGACAAAGAGTTTGTACCAAATAGGATTGAGCAAAATCGAGTTCTAAACCGGGTGACCTCCGATCCGATCTCAATCTAATTTTGATCGTGTCTCAAAAATAAGAACCGGACCCGAACCCAGTCTTGATCTTGCCCTAGTCTAGGATCGGGTCATTCTGGATTAAGCGAGAATAAAATCGGGACAATTTGATTAATCCGATTTTATTTTTTTATTATATTAAAATAGATATAAAATTCTAATATTTATTAATATTAATTATTATAACTCGTAATAAACCAATTTATATATTAAAATTTTAAAAGAAGTTATAATATAACATATATATATATTATAAAATATTTATATATTATAATGTAACTTAATCAGATATGAATTAAATCTGAGTTTCTTGAATCCGGATCCGGATCAGGCCAGACTTTTGAGTAATCAGACTCGGTCCCAATCCGAATACATTCCAGACCAAACTTTTTTTCGAAAAATCGAATCAAGCTGGATCGAGATAATTGGGTCGGTCTAAATCATGCTCAACTCTAGTAACAAAGATAATTTTTTAACAAATAAAGAGGCTAAATATCTCAAAAAAAGCTTGCTACGTTTTTCGTTATTAACTAAGAGAAAATTATTAAGGTCCTGTTTGACACGCATTTAAATTAGCGTCTACAGTAGCGTATAGTGTGCTGACCAAGTTAATACGCTAGTTAAGGTGTTTGGTAAGCACAATTAATAATAGCGACAAGCGATTGGAACTCAACGTTTTGAGACGCTTGACAGACCAACATCTAGGGTAGCGACAAGCTTATGAAAATTTATTTTCAGATATACCCTCAAAATATTTGAATATTAGTTAATATTTATATAAGACACCTATTGTTTTATATTACATAATTAATTTATTATTTATTATTATTTTATTAACTTATAAATTATTTGGTCAGCTATTTATTTTATTATTATTTATTAATATTAAAATATTTAAAATAAAAATGTGTTNTTTATTATTTATTATTATTTTATTAACTTATAAATTATTTGGTCAGCTATTTATTTTATTATTATTTATTAATATTAAAATATTTAAAATAAAAATGTGTTATTCAACTTATGGCACATATATTAATGTAATTTATTAAATAATTGTTTGTACATTTTTTAGTCATTTTATATTTATTGATTTGTTCAATCGCTACATTTATCAAACACTTTTATTAAATTTAATAATTCATTTTGCTACCGCTAATCGCTAATCTCTAGTCGCTAATCGTTATTCTCTATTAACCGCTAGTACATGCCAAACAGAGCCTAAGTTCGAACTTATTTAATTCGAACCATAAGATTAAAATCAAATTTGCGATGTTTCTAAAAAAATATTTAATAAGTCTTTTGGGATGCTTATGGTCACTTTTAAATTTTCAATTGCCGCTTCTTTTATACTCATCTTAGTATTTGAAATAATCAAAATTTTATAACAGTTTCAAAAAGGTTGACTGATATCGACCTCAAAAAGAAAGGTTGACTGATTTTAGATAAGACTGGAAGATGAAAAGTGACAATTTCCAAAAAGATCTTAACAATATTTTCTAGTATAGGATTTATTATTTTTATGTCCAATATTGTGCTGTTCTCGGTCGTATTCTGATTTTTTTATTATACTATTTAATCTTTTATTTTAATAAGACTTATTTTCTTTGATATCTCTTAAACTATAACATTTTTTCTATATTTAATTCTAAATTATAAACTGATAAATTTTAATAACCATTTCGTTAAGTTCACTACACAGGACCAACAAACCTATGGAAACTTATTCAAATTTTTATTAAATTATTTTTAATAATTACGAAATATATTTTATTCTTACTCTCTTATTATAATATTTTTTTAAAAAAATCATCGATTACAAAACTTTTTTAGTAATTAGGAATATTGTGCTCATGTTGATATTTTTATTCTTTTAAATTTCTATTAAAGAAGTAAGGATAATATACTTAACGAAAGGATTTGTATGTTAAATTTTTCATAGTTTTAAGGAATAAAATTTATAAGTTTCTAGTTTAGAGTTAGATGTGAAAAAAAATCTTTCTAGAAATTGTTAGAAAAAGTAACTTTTTGTAATAATTGTATGAAGTCAAAAAAACATTGTTGTATTTCATTTTATTTTGAGCTTTCAAGCGTGTTCTATCTTTAATTACTCATATAGTTTGCAATAAGTTGAATTTAATGACCACCATGAAAAACCCATGATGATGATTTTTCGTAATATTTAATTCAACATCATTTGCAATTAAAAAAATAGAGGTAATAAAGTTGTTACAGTATATTTTTTTTGTTTGCATAATTAATTCTATGTATTCTATCTAGGCACAGAAAACAAAGTTAGTAATTAGTTTAATTTTAAAAATATGGACAAAGTGTTATAAAGTTGTTTGAGATATTTTATTGTTTAAAAACAAGTAAGGGACAGAATGTTCAGACAGTAAAATTTAAGAATGAAAATGGAAGTATTTTTTTTATCAAAATTTAATTCGCCAATTAATTAAATGCATATATTTCCTAATGTAATATAATTTGACCGATGAATATAATATATCTAAGTTGATAATTTTCATTAGAATTATTAATATTTGACTAATTTAATATAGATCTCTCATATTAAGGGCTTATTTAAATGGAATATAAATAGGGTTTAAAATTTCTATATTAAATTACTTTCTAAAAAGTGTTGGTAAAAATCTTTTGACAAATTTTCATATTGATGTATAAATGCAAATTCATCAGAAATTATAATAACAATAATAAATAAATATGAGATAAATGATATAATAGCATACTACTATAATAAATTTAATTAAATATATAGTTAAGGAAAAACTAAAAAAGAGATGATAAGCTTATAAAACAAAAAAAGGTAAAATATTTAAAAGATATCATTTATAAATAAAAAATAGATATCAATGAAAAAAAAGTAGGAGGTGAAACCTAATCAATTTTTTTTATTATAGAATGAGCAAGAAAATCATAATCTTTTATTCGATATGTTTAACATTCAAATATTATTTTATTAAGTTTGTTGCTAAAAAATAATCATGATGTTTTAAGCACATAAATCTTAACCTTTTTTTTCAATAATGTGTTTCAAGACTTTTTTTTAAAGGATTCATTTATCCATTAGTGTTAAAGCCATAAGAGTCAAAATACAAGATCTCAGATAGACCCGGAGGAGAGTCCTCCTAAAAATATCGCTAGATGCTGCTCTTCCCATGTTCGCTAGACGATCGGCGGCCCTATTTGCTTCTCTGAAGCAGTGGGTACACAAGAAACTATCAAAGGTTTCAGCTAGATACATGATGTCATCTACGATGCTCCAAATTCTCCAAGGGGGTTTGGCTTTACGATTAAGTATCTGGACTAAATTCTCCGAGTCAAGCTCTAAAATAACATCTCAATATCCCCGCGAAGCAGCCTTCTTGACTCCTGCTAGCGTTTCCCATGCTTCCGCCTCCAGCACTGATGCCACATCGTATCTAAGTGCACCTAGTTCCTTGATTTTTAATGTCTCTTGCAAATTCCAAAAAGGGGAAAGAGCAGATCGAAGGCGTTCGACAGTGTCTGCATCTCCATGGACATGTGCGATAAGGCTTCTTGTGAGCTCCAATGATCTAGCCTCCACCTCCGACCGCGGGATCTCGATCTCATCTTGTATTTCCTCCTGAATAGTTCTCCACTGCCTTGGTGACATTTTCCATCTTGAAGGCAATGACCCCCGTACAATGTCCGACCATGAATGCCCTAGGTTCTGATTTGAGAGAAGAGGGGGCCAAAGGCTTTTTTCTCTCTTATTTTCTCTCTCTTGGCATCCACCCCTCTCCCAAATGTTAGGATTCTAATATGGTTATTGCTTCCAGTATTGAAGCACACCTATCCATAGCTTGTCAATGCTCAACACTCTTTGCATTTGATGATGCTGCATTTCAAACTCCAAGCTTCAACTTTCAATGCATAATAATTTCAAGTGTTGATTGAAAGGGGCATCATTTGCTGCACTGATGCAGCAGCATTGCAGCAGCTCACATGCCTTTGGCCCCCACCAGCTCTCTCCTCAATCACCAAGTCGCTGAGATGGGGGAGTCTCCTCCCTCTTCTCCACCACCAGCTCTTTTTCCTCCTCCACCCACTCACCTTTCCCTTTCCCCTGCCCTAGTTCATCCCACCCAATGCTCCGACTCCCTTCCCCCCCTCTGTCCTAGAGAGGTCAGACATCATACATGGTCTGACATCGTAAGAGCTTCAGCTCCTCGCCCTAGTTACGCACAGATGTCCCAGAGGCAATGGCGTGGCATACAGGAGGCTGTTCGTGAAGTAGAGTTCTCCCGGAATGAAATAGAAGATATATCTCAGCAGCTCGCTAGGAGTCTTATTAGGCGTATCCGCAGGAGCGCCGACACCGTAAAGCTTCTCAGATCTAGCCTTCCTCAGCTATGGAATCTGCGAGAACCTTTGGAGCTCACTGACCTGGGTAACAGTTGTATTTTTTTACTTTCACTAATAGTGAAGAACGGAGGATGGTTGTGCAAGAATATGTGTAGAGGATGGTTGTGCAAGAATATGTGTAGAACTGGATTTCTCTAAACCAGTCAAGCAGGGTGTTTGGATCCAACAACCGGACGGTAAGAATTTTTTTCAAAAAAGTGCTATATGAGAACTTACCTTTCTTCTATTTTCGGTGTGGCCGCGTAGGGCACCGGCTGGAGAGCTGCCCTTGGAAGCCGGAACTAGAAACGTTGGAGATGCCGAAAGGCGATGCCGCTGGGAAGGTTTTGTTGTATGGCCCATGGCTGCAAGCCTTTCCAGCTAGGCGACGCCCTACATCCACAACAGAGGTCGGAGAGACGTATCTCCAGGATCTCGCTGGACCAACGCAGGGGCAGGTCTTGCCGGCAGCCCTCGCCCAATCCGTAACGGCGCAACGAGGGACTAAATCGGGGTCAAGCAGCTGAACCATGCCGAACCGGATCCCCTACGAGTCATGTTGCCCTAGCCGAGTTTCAACCGTTTGATGAAGGAGAAGCGACACGTGGTAACATCAAATAGAATTTAGTTATCAACGGTCTAAATACACAAGGGCTACAAGGGCAGAACGGAGATTTGACCAACCAAGATATTAGAGCGCAAACAGACGACTCTGATCTACGGACTCAAGAGAATGGGCTTAATCAAGGGACACATGGACCACACTACCACACCGAGGAGCCCTTAGAAGGTCTTATCCATAACCGATCTACTAACATTATGCATTCACCAGTTTTCTCTCCTCAGGACTTAGAGAACCCCATGAGCGGAGTGAAGGATCGAACAACGATCTTGAAGAGGTCGCCACAGAGGAGCACATCGGCGATCATCTCCCCCCTGTCAGTCCATGGTCCTCTACAAAGACAAAGATCGTCGGCGTCGGCGCCTGTCAAGGAAGCCAGTGGCTCGCATGAAACCCTAGTGGAGTTAATGAAGACCAGGCTCATCCAAGGAGAGCAGGAGGAGTACTCAGAGAGCTCGGAGGAAGAAACACTAGTCGACTCAGATCTAGAGCAAGGCCCTTGGAAGCAAGTGACCCGGAAGAAAATAAAGCCCCTCCGACGGATCCTCCGACCCTCAAGAGTAAAGTCAACGGGGGGGGGGGGG
>LTAE01001428.1:13227-27712 GCA_001647135.1 Pontederia paniculata | reverse complement strand
GAGAGAGAGAGAGAGAGAGAGAGAGAGAGAGAGAGGCCATCATGCTGGAGATGATCAAATCCAAAGTTGTTGGATTACTGAAGGGGAGGAGGAAGAAGGTGAAGGGAGAGAGGAAGGGGAGCCTGCAGTATTCTGCAATGGACAAGAGTGACAGCTTCAGGATGGAGGTCCAAAAAGTGAAGACCCAACGGCTCATCAATCAGACCATTAAAGCCGCCGATAGACCGGGCAAGATCTCCATCTCCTCTTGAACAAGTGGATTTGTTGTTTGTTAATTAGTTACGGAAACGATGCAAAGTAATAATCTCACTGTTCTTTTTTCTCGTTATTGATTCGAACGTATGAAATGTTCAATGTTTAATCCACCTTCGATTGTTGTGTTGCATGAATCATTTTATTTGATTACTGCTTAGAATGGCAGAACAGAGATTGTAGAATAATAGATGTTAGCGCAAACAAGTATGAGTTCTTATTCGTGATTTCATTGCTGCATGAACCATCGACACAATTCCCATTTCGATGATCAGCATGGTATCCTTTTGATTATACAGGGTCCAAGGGATTGAATTTATTCTCCTATTCTGAATTCCTTTTCAAGTTTCAGTATACATTACTGTATTCTGTACATGTCTTAGATGATCCTTCAGGAAGCCATTGTTATCACATCTAACAGTGCCCAGTATTTGTTATCTTGTTCTTAACATTAAGCTACTAAAATTTACTGCAGTTAAAACTGTTATTGACACTAAAAATGTGGAATTGCAGAATGGTTCAGAAGCCACTGTACTTGCGATCAATTAAGATTTACCTCTAAAAAGTAATGTGAAATGTGGATTTCGCACTTGAATGATTTCAAGACATGAATGATTTCACACTAGTCGCGTTCCTATCATTAGCTTGAGACAAATCAACCATAGATACATGCCAGAGAGGAAGATCCGAGTAAAACAAGAAAATGTCCAGTATTGCTGTCCCTACTTGGAACGTTTTATATGCTGGAAAACTTGATAGTAACGTGCAAAGAATGAGACATGCGTCTGTTCTCTATTTACACAACTATAGTAGTCTGTAGATCATGTTAGAATAAAAATCGCAGTCAGGAAAAATGTCCCCCAAGAATGTCACACATGACATAAATGCTATTTTGCAGACACTATTTTCAGAGAAAGAAATGATCCGCTGCTAGACAGGGCCATATAAAGTGAAATTGGGACAGTAATATGGATTCACAAAGCTTTGCTATTGCAGTTCTTTTTGTTTTTTGTTTTTTGCTTAAATAAGTCGCATTATTATTGGGAGATGAACTAACTCAATGCACTCTATATAAACTTCAACCATTAAAAATGGTTCATCCTTTTTGTGTTAAATTCTTAGACCTATTTGATTCATGATAATATTTTATATCTTTTAACTTAGCTGAAATTTTATCTTCCATATTTATGGCGTATTCACATGCGCCTCTGAGAGAGGGATGAGAACTCAACAAGAGATCCTGGTAAGGGAAAACAAATTTGAGGTTTATTTTATTTCTAATTTGTAATTCCATATCTTTTACCATATATATAATATTTTCTAAAAACTACTATATAAATTCTAATCATAAAATAAATTTCTATGGTTATATAACTTTCTCTAAAATTATGGTTCTGAGAATTAACTCTAAAATTCTCTTGTCTAATATTATTGTACCGTCGTTCGAGAACATAATCTAATTAAAAAAAGTAAAATACTTAATCTTATACATATTTTTCTTCTATGATTTTTTCTCTCATCTAATTAAAAAAAGTAAAATACTTAATCTCATACATATTTTTCTTCTATGATTTTTTCTCTCATCTCATATTCGCACCACATTGTTTCATCTTTGAAGTTTCTCCATTGGCATATAACGCATATCTGGCATCATGTGTTACTCTTTTTACTCATTGTAATAGTTGTTCAAAATAACAAACACATTGTCATCAGAGGACACACACACATATACATCACAAGCTGAAATAGATAACTGCATAATGCATGCAGTCAAATACCCAACATTGCACATGGAGCAGAGATATTTATATTGCCTCCATTTTCTAGCGAACTTTATGAGCCGTGCATCTGTCGATCGGGCTAATAGTCTATGCGATTTGAAAGGCTAATCATTCAAACATGATCATATGAAATTTGAACCGTTCCGTTTCTTGACAATTTCTAAGCTGGCGACTACTCGTTGAAATGCAATGGATGTAATTGCATGTGTCAAGCCAATAAGTTCAACTTGGAAGAGATAAGAATTTGGCTCTTCAATTAATATTTTTCCGAGAGTTAAAAGTAAACATTACTCTAACATTTTTTGAAGTTCCCGTTTTTAACGTTTTCAATCTGCTGTCTAACTGTTAATATTGTGCATAAATGTAATTCCAATCTTTTAATCGGTGGCTAAATCGTACTCAGAGAGGAACCTTACTATTCCAATCTGTCTAACTACGGTGCTTGTTTCACCGAGAATGATGGATTTTTTTTTCAAATACTATTGTGAAAATATATTTTGGAAATGGTTTCTGTGATTTGGCTAATAAAAAATATTTGATAGAGTATTTTAAATGTTTGGAAAAATAAGTAATTGCAAATTTAGACACCAAGTGTTTATAGTAATTAAAAATAGTAAATTTATGTCGATAAATTATTTATGTGTAATTGATTGTGGTATCCTTGAAGTCAAATTTAATTAAAATATATTAATTATAAAGTTAAAATTAAAATATCTTGATTACTTAATGTGATATTATTTTTGTCATTTATGAATTCCTTAAAAACTTTTTGTTTGCTAAATTGATTATTAAGTCTTGAATAAAGGGAGTCTACTTAGTATTTTTACTAAGTAAACTATTTAACAATTATTCAGATCGTCAGATTTGATTATGACGATTCAAGATCAAATTTAAAAGTCTAAAATATATTTTAAAAATTTGATCTTAAACCGTCAGAAATGAATTTGATGATCTGAATCATCGTTAAGTAGTCTACTTAACAAAAGTACTAAATAGTCTACTTAAGTCTTTTATGTTTTATATAAAAAAGCATAAGAGTAGATGAAAGAACATAAAAAAAATGAGAAAGGAAGAAAGATATATGATGATGATGATAATATTTGAAATGAATAAAGATTAAAGAATAATTTTGTTCGTCAAATCTATAAAAAAAGTTAGAGTCCCATTATTTTTTTACTTAAAGTTTATTATCCTAATGTCTTATAAATCCACTGTTTTTCATCGAATACTGATTGTTTAGAAAAATAACAATTAATAAGTAGTCTATTTATATGTTAAACACCCCCTTAGTTCTATAACAAAAATCCAATTGAAATCAAGTGTTAAATGTTATGTATGGATATATGATTTATTTACATCTTGTGAACTCAAATATTGGTCATTTGATTTTATGTCGGATTCAATATTTGTGTGAACTCAAATTTCAGTTGTTCATATCGTTGTAATTTAATTTTAGTCCCTTAGAATAAAATATTTTCTTTTAACAAAGTAAATTTATGATCATATATATATTTCTCCATTTCGTATTTGGAGTCTTGAAATTATAGGTTTACACTTATTTAATCATTTTAAATTTGTGATTCTTGATTTATTTCTGAATATTTTATTTTAAGAAACTAATATTAGGTTGCATTTCTTCAAAGAAGGCAAAATAATTAGAGAAATAAAACTGGATAACGAAAATTTGAATTCACATAGTTCGTACAAATATTTAATTTAAAATATGTAATTCCAATCTTGTAAACTTACGGCTAAGGATGCTTGTTTCACTGAGATGGATAGATTTTTTTTTCAAATACTTTTGTTAAAGTATATTTCAGAAAAAGTGTTTTATGCTACTTAACTAATAAAAATATTCGATAAACAATAATGTTGATAAGAATTTTAAGTGTAAAATTTTATTTTATAAAAATAAATAATTGTATATTTGGATAAAAATGTTTATAGTAATAATAAGTAGTAAATGTGTATTGATAAATTATTTTTTGTGTACTTGAGATAAAGTCAATTTAATTAAAATCTATTAATTATAAAGTTTAAATAAAAATGTCTTGACTATTGAATCTGACATTATGTTTACATTTATGAATTCATTATTTGTTTTCTATATTGGTTATTCATTCATGCTAAGTTTTTTATGTTTTATATAAAAAAATATAAGAGTAAATAAGAGAATATTAAAAAAAAGAGAAAGAAAAAAAGGATATATGATGATGATATTTGAAATACGAATAAAGATTAAATAATAATATAATTGGTCAAAACTAAAAAATAGTTAGAGTCTCATTATGTCTTTACTTATAAATTATTATCCTGATAGTTTTCATCGAATACTGTTTTTTTAAAAAAAAGTAATAAGTGGTCTACTTACAAGTTAAACATCCCCTTAGTCTATAACAAAAATCCAATTGACATTAAGTGTTAAATGTTGTGTGCATACGTAATTTATTTAACTATGTGAACCTAAATATTAATAGTCCGATTTAAAATTGGGTTCAATATTAGTCTGAATCCAAATTTCAGCTTTTCATGTTGTTATAATTTAATTTTAGTTTCTTAAAACAAAATATTTCCTTTTAAAAAAATAAATTTATAGTTATATTTTTAAGACTCGGTGATGAATATTTGAATTCACACTATGTGAAATTATTATAGGTTTAAACACATTTAGTCCTTTTAAATTTGTGATTAGTGATTTATTTTCTTTGAAGGAAATATTTTCATTTTAAGAAACTAATATTAGGCTGCATATTACGTGAAAGTAGGCAAATTAATTAGAGAACTAAAATTTGAATTCACACAGTATGAGTTCATACAAGCATTTGATTTTAAAATTAATTAGTTTTCCTGATAAGTTGCCAAATATGCGTACACCATTTTAATCAATTGAACATTTTTTCAATAAAAAAGTTCTGAACAAAGTTTTCATTCAAACAAATAAAGTTGCAAAAGAAAATGAGTTCTGACTAATGTAGACCATATAACTACTTATACGGAGGCAAAAACATGATAAGCATAGGAAATTAAGATAGGCCAAAAGTTAATTCCATACAGATAAAAATATAAAAGTGATTATGAATTTATACATAATAATTTTTATCATTCAAATGCATTTTAAATTTATAAAGATCATGAGTCCGAAGTAAATAATTTTTTTAATGGGTCAAGAGTGTGATATTGACAGGATCTTTAAAGAAAAAATAATGTGAGAATCGAATATAAAAGATCAAAATTTTCTCTCGTATAAATAAAATACAAAAATAATCATAAATTATATATTTTTGGTCATTCAAAATCATTTTAAATCATACATAGCATGAATTAAAAATGAACAAAATATTTTTTAAAATAAGTCGAGAGTTTCTTACGATAAGAAAGAAATTTCACACATCATGATCATTCAACAAGTCACATTTGCATACCATTATAACCAAAAGAAAGATCAACTTAATCAATTCCATTTGAAAACTAGTGTAGAGTTTGATTGTTCGACGAATGAATGTGATTTTTGTTTACTTGTTGCGTTTAATAATTAAATTTTTTTCGTTATATCTTTTTTCATTATCCTTTAAAAAAATATATGTATTAAGATTATGAATCTCCAAAATAATTCTTTTACTCTTACATTTCTCTTTTATAGAAACTTTTTATGCAAACAAATATTTCTTTTCTAATATTCAAAACTACTAATACATAATTATTTAATGATCAAATAAAATTAGAAAAATAAACTTTAATCAAATTAATATTTTATATCTTCCTAATCATATCTATTCATCAGGAGATAACAAAACAACAACAAGATTCGTTCGCCTCTCTTTCAGTTCTGACACCTATCAATCAAACCCGAACCTAAAGATGTGGACCGAGGATGAAGTGGAGCCCCGTCAAGTGGCACGTGTCCGCGTGGGCCGTCAGCGACCCGCCGCGGACCGGGGGTTGAGTAGATAAGCGCCACGTGACCCGAATCCACGTCCAGGTGGCAAATTGCATCCGGATTCCTTCCCCGACCCCAACTTCTCCTCTCCCCGACACGCCTATAAATACGCATAGAATCCAACAAAGATGCGGTAATCCCTCCTTGTTGCCACCCCCGATTGGATCCCCCGGAAGCGGAAGCGAAATTTATATGGAATTCCTTTTTTTTCTTTTGAAAAAAAAATTGGTCGAGATGCAGAGATAAGAACAGAGATAACAATCTTCCTGCTTCTCGATCCGAAACAAGAGTAAGAAGCCGATTTGAGAATATAAAGATAAAGGTTATCCCCCCCACGGTGAGATCCTAATTATTCTCTGCGGTCCCGCTTTGTTCTTGCCCTTGTGTTCTTTGGTCATATGTGTTTTGACATAGAAATCGTTGGATTCTTGTCCGTTTCTTTATCCTCTCCTATTCGTCTCTCTTATCCCTTAGAATTCTGCTTGTGAACTATATATATAATGCAGTTCCTGGTGCAGTGTAATCTGCTGGGATCGTTGTGCTTTGAACACTAAAAGCTATGGCGAAGGTAGCGTACGGTCCTTACTTCGATCCGGACTTCGATTCCGTCGTCGAGCGGGTCAATCCGAGGTATCCATCAATTCTTCCACCTCTCTTTTGTTGTTGTTCTTCTTCTTCTTCTTTAATTCGTGGTCGTTTGTTCGATGTCCCCAGTGTCTGTATCGACAACGAAACATGCCAGAAGTGCACGCTCATCAAGGTTCGACGTCTTCCTTATTCCACTCTTTGCCGTTAGAATTTTTTCTTAAACTTCAAGGTTAAAGCTATTGATCGCCGGCGAGAAGAGAGTTGTTAGAAGGCGACAGTATTTTAGATTCCATGGGGATTCCGGCGATGTCCGGGCGGCAGTTTGGGGCGCCGCATGCCCTGCGGCTACGGGCTCTGCGCGGATTCCTGTGGGGATGCCAGCGAGCGCGTGAGCTGTGCCTCGCGCATAAATTACGGCCGACCACGTGGCAGGAAGGCCACGGTTCCTCGTTTTCCTTTTTTTTCCTGCTGTTTAATTGACAGCTTTGTCTATTTTAGCTGTTTTATTCCTGTAAAGATAGAAATTTTATTAATATTTACTGTCGTGATAATAATGATAACAATAATGAGGTGGATAAATTGGAATGTGACGTGGTGTTGCGGGCGCGGCTGCAGGTTGACAGCGATAACAGACACGGGATACTGCTGGAGATGGTTCAGCTCTTGACCGACCTCGACCTTGTCATCTCCAAGTCCTACATCTCCTCCGACGGCGGATGGCTCATGGATGGTACTGTCTTCTCGATCCTTGATGTTGTGTGGTGGATTTAGTTCTCATGTTCAATCGACTGAGCAGCTCCTGAAAAAGATGCAAGATAAGACTCAAATTTGTTGTTTGCTATGTTAACTGGTGCAGTGTTCCATGTGACGGATCAGCTCGGCAGCAAACTGACGGATCCAACGCTCATCCGCTACATCCAGCAGGTTTTGTTTCTGTCTGCCTCTTGGAACTTGTAATGGGCTTTCAGATCGAATCGGATGTGATTTATATGGTAATGGTGTTGCACGCTTATTTTGTTACAGTCACTGGTTTCCGGATGTGGAAGCAGAGGGGTCGAGAGGCGGACGGAGGTCAAGACGTGCTTGGGCAAGCTGGTCGGCCCCGGTCACCTGGCGTGCGAGTATACCATCTTGGAGATCACGGCCACCGACAGCCCTGGCCTGCTTTCCGAGGTCTCGGCAGTTCTGGTCGAGCTCGACTGCCTGGTGGTCTGCGCCCAGGCCTGGACTCACAACTCCCGCGCCGCGGTCATCCTCTACTTGGTAGACCGGTCCACTGGGAAGCCGATCTCAGATCACGGCCGTCTGGCTCATATCAAGGAGCAGGCGGACAGCATCGTCGAGGCACACCACGGCCCCGACGAAAGGAGGAGAGTGACGGTCGCAGGGCCGATGCCCGGGCGCGTCCACACGGAACGCCGCCTGCACCAGCTGATGCGCGAGGACAGAGACTACGAGGCAGGCGACGAAACGAGGCGGGGAAATGCGCTTTCTTCCTCGTCGTCACTGAAGCCGTCGAAGATAAAGACTTGGGCATCGATCGATAGCTTGAGAGACAGGGGCTACTCCGTGGTGAACATCCGAAGCAGGGACCGTCCGAAGCTTCTGTTCGACACGGTTTGCACGCTGACGGACATGCACTACTCGGTGTTCCATGCCACAGTCGGCGCCCATGGACCAGTGGCGCTGCAGGTACAGCCGGCAGAAACCCCCATCCCACGGAGATGTCTTAGTACTTACTGTAACTAGCTTTATAACGACGCTTTTGGATATTGCAGGAGTACTATATCCGACACATGGACGGATGCACGTTGGATACGGAGGAAGAGCGGCAGAGGGTCATTCGATGCTTGGTGGCAGCTGTGGAACGAAGGATCTCTCATGTCAGTAGTCTCCCTGGATTCCTCTGTCTCCCCCTTGCAGATGCTGAAAAGTGAAAACCTTCTGGTTTCGTTTTGAAGTGACACTTGATGCGTACGTCGAATCTGTGCAGGGTCTGAAGATTGACGTGTGCACGAAGAACCGGTCGGGGCTCCTGTCCGACATCACGCGGGTGCTCCGCGAGCACGGCCTCTCGTTGACGAGGATGGAGTGCGCGACGCGCGGCGAGAGGGCGGTGGGCACGTTCTACGTGACGGACGCTTCGTCCGGCGGCGACGTGGACCCGAGGAGGCTGGAGGCGATGCGGGAGGAGATCGGCGAGAACATCACCGTGAAGGTGAACAATAAATGCCTCGAATGGGCGCCCGCCAAGAAGAGTTGCAACGTATCGACGTCG
Organism: Pontederia paniculata; assembly: GCA_001647135.1. Classification (NCBI taxonomy): domain Eukaryota; kingdom Viridiplantae; phylum Streptophyta; class Magnoliopsida; order Commelinales; family Pontederiaceae; genus Pontederia; species Pontederia paniculata. The sequence goes on along the minus strand of LTAE01001428.1, from coordinate 18,876 downwards.
CACTCGCATGCGGCCGAAGGCCGCAAAGACTTGGAACGAGACCGTCCAAAGTTCTCGCTGGGCAGTCTGCTGTGGTCGCACATCGAGCGGCTCTCGTTTGGATCCATTAAATCATGAAGTGTCAAAGTCTAATTCTGTGCTCCCTAGGCGTTGTTATCAGTTTACACACGCTGTGAATACTTATTTTTCATTGAAGATTCAGATTCTTTTTTTTTTTTTCGGTAAGAAGGAGGTGAAGATTCAGATTCTATCATAAAGAAGTGCTTGTTCTGACAGGATCCTTGGCCTCATTGTCATATTAATAAGGTCACAGTCAGTAAGTGGAGACTGGTAAAGTTGACCTTATCTGATAGTTTCTGACCGGAGATCCTCAAATAGTAAATTATAGTACGTTCATCAGTGGGCAACAAGGAATTGAAGATGAACAATTGTCATCGCAACAGTAAAGACATAAAATTTTCATTAAAATTTCATTCATTATAATTAAATATTCGATTTAAGATGATATAAATTATTCAGGATTAATAATTTTGATAATAGAAAAAATTCACACAGATTCCATCTGAGTTTCATAATATTTTAATGTTGCATCTCAGGATTATTAATTCCTCAGAAATAAGTTTACATAGGTCAGGACTCACTTTTTCCTAAAACTTCCCTTCTAAATAAGCACTTACAACTGTATATTGATTCAATCATGGTGGGGCATCGTCATGCATCCTAATATCTCTCTAGAAATATAAAATTATCTTAAAAGAGAACTATATACACTTTATTGGGGTGATACTGTTGTCATTCTTTCATATTTTCTCTCTCTCTCTTCTCTCTGGACTTTAGCATGTATTCGGTTAAAGGAACCCATAAGAACCCAATTACGACAGTAAAAAATATATTATCAACTCCATAAATATCCCTATTGTTGTGGACTCAAACTCTAACTTTAGATTTTGCACTTAAAATATATTTCCAATTGTTCATTCCTTTATTTTTTAGAAATAATACATGTAAAGATTAGTGTAATATTGTGCATAAGGACTATTAGTTATCATAATCTGTACATAAAAATATCTATATAACAAACTAAAGATATAAACTTATTTATTCAATATTATCCAAGTCCCTGTTGAAAAGATCAAAATACATACATTAAAGAAAAAGAGTCTAAAAATTGGGACAAGTAAAAAAAAGTGACTCAGAAGTATAAAAAAAGAAAATAAAGACTCAGAAAGCTCTTGAAGTGTACCAACACTCCCACCATAATTTAACAAAAATGAATAAGTAATCAAATAAATTGTTCAGCATCATGCTTACTGGGTCTAGGATGCAAAAGTACAAAACAGATTTTCCAAAAGTCTTCATTCATATGCCTTGGGGCCTTGGGCAGAGTTCAATCCTTAGACCTGCTAATATTGCAGAGAGACGTCAACAGCCAATGCATGCTCTTGTTGGGCATCGGATATGTCAAAATCTGAATAAAGACACATGAAAAGTCATCGAGACCTTTAGATTTTAGAAATACTGAAAAGTGTTGATAATATGATTAAAACGTGAGAGGCCATTAGACAACAAACTCTCTAGACAATGCCTCAAAAATTGTTGAAAGATTAAGCAAGAAGTAGATTGTAAACATCAGCACAATCTATCACCAAATCTCAATATTGGTATGCAAGAATTAGAAAATAGAAACAAAAGATTCATGAATGATAAACATCACGAGCATTCAAACCTGTACACAGCAAAAGAACTTTAACATAGGACAAGAAAGATATAAGAATAAGATCGACAAAAAAGAAATGCCTTAATACTTGTTGCAAAAATATCTGTATGTTATGACTTCAATCAAAATTAACATCTGTGTTGAAGAAAACTCAAAGACCAAGGTTACACAAACATCAATATTTTCCTAAAATATGATTAATGCATTCAGTTCAAAGAGGCCGCCAGGCCATCTTAACCTCACAATCCACTCAGAGGAGACTATTTGAAGTACAAAACCATTTAAAAATCCCGGACTGAGTGTGAAAACTATTCAAGAAAATTATTATGAGCCTTATCCTCTAATCCTTATGTCTTTAGTTTAGTTACGAGTCTATTAGGAATATCAATTTTTTAGATTTCCTTATTTTAGTTTACCTTTTATTAATATGGGGGGTGTTAAGAACCTCATGAATACTTGTGTATGATTCATTGAGAACATAGACTTGATTTATTATTTTTTGCTATTGATGCCGGTGATGATGGACGTGTCTCATCGAGGTCTCCGTGTTGTACCTCCCGATGGCCGAATGATGGTCGGAACTTTCGACGTCGGAGCTTCCCTAGCGTCAAAAATGGTGACTCGACCCTAGCTGCAATTACTCTATCAAATCCCACATCATCAAGAGGATCACTGTCGTACCATCCGATGACCTCGTCGTGGCCGGAAGGTCGTTGGTCGAGCCCCCTGATAGCCTCGTGCGAAAGGGGTAGCAAAGAAGAGACGACGAAGAAGAGAAGAAGAAATACCGAGACATTTTATTTGATTTTTCGAAACATGTTTTGACGATCGAACGATCGATCACAGTTATTTATTCATTTTTTTTCTTAATTTTTTTTATTTTTTCCTTGGAGAATGACCAATTCACCTTGTTAGTTCAAAAAATTATGAACTTGCCATCGGGCTCTAATGGTGTTTTGGGTTGGGCTTACACTGAGTCCATGGTATGTGCAATATCTGTTGTCATCATGAACTTTCTCGTCGTCCATGCCATCATCATCATCTAAATTTGATTATCTGCAAGACCCAAATGCAGGGGAAGGAGGCTTTCCGTGAGCTTACGTACAATATGTAAGGCTCAATAGGGTAAATAAAAGTAAAATAATAATAAAATATGTTGGGAAAATAATCTTCATAACATTTGAAAGCTTTTGCATATGAAGACATGTAGTCAATCCATAGAACATAAACAATTTGGCACATTAATCAATCTCATTAGATTGTTTTTCATCCAGCAGATTATTTTTTTACTTTGCTTTTTTCTTTTAATTAGAACAACATTTGTTTTGTATTTTTTTCTTCGCTTCCATCTTACATCTTTGCTTTGTTTAATCTTTCTTTCTTTCTTTTTTTAGAAATTATCTTTTAACTTCTCTCATCTTTGATCATGTGAAGAGCTCTTCATCTTTTTAAGAGAATTTAATGACACTTTCATATATCTTCGTCAATGACTATACACACCACGACAATCTCCTTTTGCTGGGTAGAATTTTCTTTTTGTGAAGTTCTTGAGTTCGTAGCACAGGGTGGAGAGTCATATACAACAAGAATAGTGACTAAGTATTTTATCTTCATCGTCATGGGGTTTCACTGTGCTGCCTTCAGCTATACCGCATGTCCCTACCTTTAACTTTTATTCTTTTCTCCTTTGAAAATTAGTGCACATGTAGATTCACAACTTTCATCTTTGCTTGCTTCTTTTAATCTTTCTTTAAACTTTCATTAAGCTCCATAACATAACGTTCATATAAAATCACATTTCATAGTCATTTTGAAAAATGAGTTGTGACAAAGAGCGACACGGGCCATTTTCATCATACATCTCTTTCGCCACGTCAGTCCCTTCAGAACATGGTCAGTGTCGAGATACTACATGGCCGTCTCCATCATCTCGTGCTAATGACTTCTTCCTCCTTTGTGCACGGTCCGTTTCTGAATATGACGCGATCCGTTTTGTGTGTGTTTTCTTCTCCGGTGTGTTGACCCAGTTTAGGCATGACAACGCGGCCCTTGTTCGCGATTTCTTCAAGTCAGGGCGCAATCCATTTTTTATTTGGAAATGGCCCACTTCATAGTTTGATTAACATTATTTTAGGATTTCTATTTTCGAACTCTTTTTGGTTCAGGTTATGGTCATAACCTTTGTCCTATGTTTCACATAGTCCAATTCAATTGAACCCGGTCCGCTTAGGGTTTCACATCATTTGTCATCAGAACACGAGCTTGGTCTAGGAAAGACGCAACCCACAACTAGCATTAGGGTTTTCCTCTAGTTGTCGTTGGAACATGGTCTGTGTCCCAGAGGGACATAACCCATGTCTGCGTGGTGTTGCTTTCTTCATCGGGACACCGTCCATGTCCAAGGAGGACACAACCCGCGTGTCGGCGCTAGGGTTTTCCTCCCGCCGCCAAGACATAGACCGCGTCCAAGATGAACACATCTCGCTATAGGGTTTTCGTTGGACGGCACAACAAGGCCCACGCCCATCCGTCATCATTATTCTATTTATTTCATGGGTAACAAAATTATAAAAATTGCTTCATAAAACATGGATATTTGAAAGGATATTTCTATCTCATGAAATTTGTGTTCTTCAATATCTAAAATCACTAAGATTTTCATGAAAATTCGGGAGAAACATTATTCTTCTAATATCATGAATAAACTATTAAAATCAAGTAGAGAAGTAAACCTAAATTCTCTACTAACCCTAAGGGTCCCTTACAAACTTTTTTGGTGTTCCTAAATTCTTCCCTTCACATTCTTCTATCAATGTCCTCGCGTTCTTGCTCCATGTAGTCCTCCTGTGCTACTTTTCCTATATAATTCCCCGAGTATGAGGCCATGAGAGAGGGGAAATAAAAGACAAATTACTTTTTGCCTTACCTTAGACCTTGACGGAAGAAGAGGAGACAAGGGAGAGAGGAGAGGATCTTTGATGGTTTGAGTGAGAAATAATGAGGGTTTGGGATTTTCTAAGGGTGTATATAAGTAGGTAAAGGGTTTGAGTTGGGGGGGTTAGATTTTAAATTTAAATTTGGTTTTAAAACTTAAATTTGTATTTAAATTTAATTCCTATCAATCATCCGTCTAGCAAAAGGGAAAAGGGTCGTGTCCGGATGGGACATGGTTCGTTTCTTTCCTTTTTTATTTTGTCTACATGAGGTGTTACAAACCTTAATGCATGTTTCCTCACAAATTCAATCACCATATAAGTGTGCTTACACCTTAAATAGGTAATTTAATTTAAGAAAGATAAATTATTTTAATAAAAATATGCTTATGCACATTTTTTATTGTTCTAAAAATTAATAAATAAAAATAATGTTATTGCATGGGAGACAAATATTACTAAAAAATGATCTATTAAATATACACAATAACAACAAAGCCTTATCCCACTAGGTGGGGTCGGCGACATGGATCATACGACGCCATTGCGCTCTATCAGTCGCGCAATATTTTCGTTGATCAAATTTCATGAGATTCGATAGGATTTCACATTGGATGTCGAGACCTAACAGAAGCATCCTCCTTTATCCGGGTTCGTGACCGGCTATAAACATAAGCGGGGTTCTATTGAATATACACATATTACACATTAATTTGATGACAATATAGATTTACAATTTGAATTGCAACGTGCCTTTTTGTTGTTTTTTTTTATTTTATAAGTAATATCCTTTTAATTGATGTATTTTACTAATTGGTAACCATGGCCAACTTACCATTTTTCAAAAGAGAAAAATAACATAAAATGTAAAAAAAGTGACAAATTTGGTAGTCTCGTTTCTTGTCACTTGACTTGTCGCATGAAGGTGTTGTAACTCTCTCTACTTCAAGTTGTTGTAGGATCTAGATGACACCAAGAGGAGGAGGGGGGGGGGGGGGA
>LTAE01001427.1:8543-46472 GCA_001647135.1 Pontederia paniculata | reverse complement strand
GCTAAGAATTCGCTGCCATGATCTGTTTGAATATATTTGAGTTTTAAGTTTAATTGTCATTCAATGAAATGATGAAACTGAGAAAAGAGTATGTGAACATCAGACTTATTTTGCATTGCATATAACCATGAAAAATGAGAAAAGTCATCTACAATAATTAAAAAGTAGTGATCACCTGAGGAAGATGCAAATTGGTGAATGTCCCCACACGTCAGCGTAGATAAGTTCTAAAGGTGCAGAACTGGTACTGCTGCTGCATGGTAAGTGCAATTTGCTAGATTTGCACTGAAGGCAGGAGGAGAATGAGGTCTTATTTGCTGCTGAGTTTGGAAGTTTATTCGTGCTCAGAATGTTGCGGAGAATGCGATGTTGTGGATGACCCAATCGTGCATGTTAGTGGTGGTTGGAAGATGACTCAGGTGAACAACATGATGTGCAGCTTCAATGGAGGAGATGCGAGGGACAGAAAGATGGTATAAACCATCCTTAATTGTGCCATGAAGAAGACGTATGTTGGATTGTCGATCCTTGACAAGAAAGAAATTTGGGTGAAACTCAAATATACAATCATTATCGAGTGCAAATTGGCGAACAGAGATAAGAGACTTAGTAATTTGAGGAACATGAAGAATGTTATGTAAACGTAGTGAGCGAGAAGAAGAGGGAAAAGATGATCGTCCTATGTGTTTTATAGGAAGATACATATTGTTGCCTACTTGGACCTTATCAGTGCCAGTGTAGGCGTCTGTCGTTTGCAGTGCGTGCATGTCAGGAGTTGTATGGTGCGTTGCACTGGTGTCTGGAAACCAGTCCATGCAGCTATCAGGAAGAACATCAAAGGTCGAATGTTGCACAACAGGGTGTTGAGCGGTGACATGTGCTTGGGGTGGCTGAGTTGAATGATGTCGGTGATGCCAGTTGTAGGGAGAGTGCCCGTAGTTGCCGCACACAGGACAGGCAGAGTGGCGATAGGAATTGCGTCCACGTCCTCGACCGCGTCTGTATTGATTTCGCGGTCCAAAAAAAAGTATTTGTTGATCCAGCAGGGTAATTTTTGTTGTCTGCAGTTGCAATGTTAACAGATGGATAGGGTATGTCAGAGGCAAGTTGTGATTGAAGTCGGATCTCATGGCTTGTGAGAACGCTTTGAAGTTCTGAAAATTGCAGTGATGTGGTTCTGATGGCTAGCGATGCTATGATGCTGTTGTAGTCCAAGTGGAGATTATTGAAAATGACAGCATTGAAATGTGCAATTGAGATCAGGTGCCCAGCAGCAGCCAATTCGTCTGCAATGAGTTTTGCTTGTCGCAGATAGTGAGAGAGGAGTTGCCTTGCTTCAATGATTGCAACTGCATTTGTAACTGTAAAATGCGTGTCTCCGTCGGTGCGCCAAAGGCTTGCTTGAGTGCATTCCATACCTCATGAGAGGTTGATAGTCCGACTACGATGGGGAGAACTTCTTCAGATAACGATGATAAGATCCAACTTAATAAGAGTTAGTCACGACGACACCAGTCACTATATTGAGCAGATGGGGTTGGCGCACTATCAGTTGGAGCAGGTGGACAAGGTGTGGATCCATTTAGAAATCCTTGTAGTTCATAACTGTTGATGAATGGCTTGATCTGTGTGGTCCAGAGGATATAATTGGATGGTGTAAGCTTTAGAGAGAGGTAATGATGTGCTTGGTGTATTGCTGGCAACGATGGGGTGTTGGGAGGTTCAAGTTGCAGGGTGGAAGAAGGAGTAGAGGACTGAGTGGAGGGAGATTAGTGAGCAGCCATGTTTTTACCTCGCTCTGATACCATAAAAGCTCAAGCTGAATACTTGGATATTATTCCTTGTATTACACAATATCATATATAGAGTCGAATTACAAAGTTGACATAATGGTAGGCAGATGCAAACATAAAATAAGGAGTGATCACGTAACCACCGGAAGACTTATTCCTTGTTGACATATGATAACGGACACAATGGTTTTTTAGTTTTCATGCGTCATATGCAACTAATTTTTCCAAGCAAGAACGTTAATCCTTGTTAGTTCTGATTAAGTTTTTTTTTTTTACCTTTTTCATGACTCAATTGTAGAATTTCTAATACAACATTAGAGGATAGAATTACATGAAAATTTGAACAAGAATGATCCAAAGGAACCGAAAGGAAGATCTAAGAAATTTCTAAAAAGAAAAATTAAAGGAGTGATTCAAAAAGATCTAAATGTGCATATGATTGATTGTAACAGATATGTAGAAGTGCTCAGAAAATTGATGATTCCATATATGAGAGGATGCCTCAGCAAGAATCATCAAGTAATGCTTTTGCCGAACTGCGTCGCCTTTATTCGATCAGTAAACCACTTTTGGCTCAAAGTCAGCAATCTCATAAGATCCTGATTCAATTGGAGGCATGAGGTAGGCTGCCACAAGCTCAGAGAGCATAGCAGCAACCAGAGGTATCTTCTTCAGCTTCTTCAGTAGAGGAATATCATTGCTCTCCTCGAGAGCAAGAATTTTCCGGTTGATTGCCGCCATCCGATCCAATTTCCTCTTGAACTCGGGGTTTTCAACATCCAAAACCGCTGGGAAAATCCTTTCAGATGACTTGTTGGTCTGAAACCATATACAGAAATCTCAGTGTCAGCTTGAACTATTCAATTTTTTTGGATTCATGATGCTAAAAGCAGCAGGTTAAACTTTGAACTGTAGCAGCTTGCAATCACTCACCTCAAAGATGACATGCATGTCGAACTGTTTGGTGTTGAGACCAATGCCTTCGTAGAAGGACGTTCTTTGGTCGTCATTAAGGTACATGGTCACGTAAACCTGCATGAGTTATGTTATGAGATTGCAGAGAACAAAAACAAAACCATCGAGCTGAACTGAATCCAGTACAAAAGTTACCAAAAGACAGAAGAATCGGCACCACAACTTGGCCTTCCAGTCATTAAGTAGCTTCGGATGAGCTTTCAGCATGGATGCAATGAAGTCACCATGTCTGTTCTCATCCTGGCACCAGTTCTCGAAGTACTTGAAGATGGGATAGATTCGGAATTCAGGCTTGGACGTGAGGTGCCGGCAGATGGTAATATACCTCCAGTACCCAATTTTTTCAGACAGGAATGTTGTATACAGGATGAACTTTGGCTTGAAGAATGTGTACTTCCTAGCCTTTGTCAGGAAACCCAGATCCAAACCCAGATTGAAGTCATTAAGGCTCTTGTTCAGGAACCTGCAGAGGTTATATTTTCAGAACAATATATGAACCAAGTCTTTGAAATGTATCTCTCAAATTTCCTAACTTTAGCTGAAACTGATAATTGTGCAAGTATCCATACCCTGCATGCCTTGCTTCATCTCTGGACATGAGGGAGAAGATATCAGCAATGATTGGATTTATTTTCTGTTCCAAGTGAAAGATCAGAAAATGATAAGAACGAACCAAATCCAATTATAAATTGTCGCAACTTTATAACATGTTAAGGTGAAAGAAATGTTACCTTCAGCCTTCGACCGAGCTCCTTGTAGAGCAGGAAACCGGAGAACTCCGCGGTGCACGACCGCTCCAGGAACTCCACAAAGATTTCTCTCAGAGGCCCCTGAAGCTGGTCGGCGGCGGCCTTGAACTCGGGGCTCCGGACGAAGTGCGTCTGGTTGTAGTCCGCCTTGAACTCGTTGAGCAGCGCAACGAACTCGGACTCGTTCAGGAACTTGTTGATCTCGGTGTTGAACAGCTTCTCCATCTCGTCGAAGTCCGTGGTGTAGAACCTCGGCGTGAGCAGCGTCTCCTTGATCGCCGTCTTGACCTGCTTCTTGGGATTCGGAGCGGCCGCGCCGTTGTCGGAGGCGGCCATGGCTCTGAAGCCACCGGAGCGAGCCCTCAAGGTGGCGAACCTTGTGGGAGGCCTGTTGAACTTTGCAATGGGGTTGAGAGGCTTAATGAGGGCGAGCTCGGCTGCTGTTGCTGCCGCCATTGTTGCTCCAAGGTGAAGGTGTAACAGAGTGGAGGGAAGCTTGAAGTGGTGATTGAAAGGTGGCTACTACAGTGAGCATGAACCGACGACGTGGTGCAATATAAAGGGCTGGGAACTGCGGGTCCCTTCATCTGAGGAGAATCTATGTTTACGAACGGGATGGTGACAAGTGTCATGGTATAGAATGACGTGTGTCTTAATGCTAAGGGATAAGTTATTCTAGTGAGTTAGTTCCTGGATGGGAGAGCTTCGGCTGTCCATGTCCAAACATGGGATGAGGAAACCGGGGGCTTCCAAGGTTTTATTCTTGTTTTGTAGTAGGACATCCCACTGGAACTATAAAATTCCAAACAAGATATGGAGAATTAGAAGATAGCACATTTTATTCTGTTCCCGGTCAGTCATTCTATATTTTCGGATAAATTTATATAAAAATATCGATCAGTATTTAAAATTATTAATACATAATCTCCAAATTATTTAAGCCAGTTTGAAAATTGAACTATATTTGTTTTTGTTGCTATATTATAAGACAGAATAAAATAAAATAAAATGTTGTGTGGTTGCAAAATGCATGAGCTTAGTTAATGGAAATGGAGAAAAGGGGGTCTTTGAAGTGTAGTAGGAAATGGAATGGTGAAGCCAACCTAACCATTGTGCGTGGACAAATATTCCTATTAAAACTTATCCGACAAATATTGCCGGGAACATCAAGATATCACAGTACATCCATATACCTTTCAATCTTTCATCATATTTCACCTCGTTTCAAAGAAAAAGAAATAGAAAACCAATGTTTTAAGTTTTTTATTTTCTTTGTTTGTTTGGTTCAGTGAGACTCTTGTATGGGATGGACGACTTCGTCGTCCTAATTATTCGAGCGACAATGATACATAAAAAAAATATGTAGGATTTATCAGTGATAAAAATTCAAGATATTATCAATATTTAATTTAACGATAACGAATAAAATTATATAAAAATATATTTAAATCGTTAGTCTCTCCCAATTATTAGTTGATACCCCTCGTTAGTCAATAAATTTTTAATATATTTCTCAAAGCTTTCTAGGAGTCTATTATGTTCTATTCTTATAATTATTTATAAAAGCCAATAAGAGAATAAATTATTTATAAAAAATATGAATATAATTATCATGTTAACATCTATATATTTTTAATGAGTTATTACACTACTATACGATCAAATTATTTTTTTTATAAAAAAAAGTTAAAAAAAATAAAGAAGAAGAAAAAAGATAAGGAGAATAATGAAAAAAGCTTCACCTATTACAAAATTATTATGAAGAATTATTTATATATTATATATAAATATAGATGCATAGAATATATAGATATGGAGTGAATTATCATTGACTAATATGATCCAAGTAAATTGTATGATTAAAAAATATCAACTAATTTTTTATACAATAATTATACTTTGGATTGTTTGTTTTAAAATTTAAAGACGACATCTAAACCAACTTGAGTTTTGATTTGTGGTGAAAAACCATTTTTTGATAAGGAATGAGGTCATCCAATTTTTTTCATCCAAATTTTATCGAGAAAAAGAATACTACCATTCCCAATTCAATCTAGATTGAGATCGAAATGCCCCCATTCAAATAAAAAATTAGATTAAAACATTTTAACTATTTCAAATTATTTTCTTAAATTATTTAAATATAAAAAAACATGAACATGTTATTATATTTATAATATATAATCAAATTTTATGTACCAAACTTCATAAAAAATGCAAATGTTAAGTATAACAAGTTAATATTATCTCAATCACACAATTGGATATACACATATTGAAAAGAAAAATAATTGAAAAGACTATTATAATTTTATTATTTTATAATATCATATCGGGTCAACCAGGTATCTAATATAAGAATTTGATATTGATTCAAACTATATCGAGTTTCTTGGACTTTAATTTAATCCTAATTTAAACAAAATTGATCAAAAAATAATTACAGATTGGATCAGGATTGGAACAACAAGACATTTCAACTCGTGCTCATCGTTAACGCACTGAGTTTTAAAAAGACGATTGAATGAGTAACACTGAGATCGAATCTAAAAAAAACTATCATATAAAAGGATGTTAGCTTCCACCCGAGAGAGAATCACTTGTGAAAGAAAACATGGGAGGTAAGAAGATTCATTTTTATGTAGTCGAGAAAATTTGCACTTCACAAATATTTTTTTTAAAAAATATAATTCTGTAGTAATCTTCAGATAATATGACATTTATAAAATTTCAAATAAAAATATAATATAACATAAATATAATTTGAGGCCTCCACTCCTATATGAAACTTTCGCATTGTGGAGCCATGATTCAGGTGCACTACTATCGTTTCATTCTCTATTAGTGATTTTTACGGTAATGTTAATCGGTCAATTTTATCTAAATCCATATAGGAACCTCAATCCATTCCCTATATGAAATTTCAGTTGGCCATGAAATCAATACTATTGAAGAATGATTCTGTAGATGCATTCTTTTAAAAAATCCCTCTTTTCTTTTTTCTGTGAATCCAAGGAAAAAAAACTCTCCTTTCTTGATACTTGAATGCCACTAATGAAGGTTTTCTTTGAACAAAGCAAAATGGTATAAAATAATGGAGAGATACAGAGAGGGGAGAGGGGCCTATCATATGGAAATAGTATTGCATTTGTTGATGTTATGATATTTCTTGCTTTAAAATCTCTTTTCACTTTGTACTTTATGGCAGCAGGATTATATGTTTACTTTCATCTATCTCAATTAATGTAACTATGGAATTTTAGTTGTTTCTGAGAAAGATAACATGTAATCAACTTTCTTGCAAGATTCACTTTGACCCTCATGTTCATTTTGGCTATTGTTGTTCAATATTAATGGTTCAGCTCGTTTCATTTTCTTTCTTTTCAGTTCTGATATATTGTTTTACCTTGTTACATAAAAAAAGTCTTTCCATTTTGATATATCTATAATGCATAAGCTTTCATCTTCTTCATTATAGTTTCTCATTCTAACTACAATTAACTATTGAAGGAATCCAAAACACCAGTGATTTCGGTAGTTCTTCGATTGAAAATGGAACATGTAGCTGAACCATAGGCTGATAGCATTCAAATAGTTGAAGATGCAAACTTGAATTGGATTGAACTCTTATCTTTGTATAGTTTCGCGTTAATTATCATTATGTAATCCTCTGTATAGAATCCACATCTTATTCATAGAATTAAGTTTCTATACTTAGCTCCACAACACGAGTTTAGTTTACGATTATAAGGATTAGTTTTTAACAGGTTTGAGTTGCTTCTTAAAAAATGAAGATAAGGATCCATCTATTAGAAAAATAATCATCTTCTTGATATGAATATTAGAGAAGGCCACAAAACATCAAAGTCATAAACATAACCTATACTATATTTTCCAAATAATCTGTCGGGATTTGCCTCTGAAAATATGTCTTGCCATAAGAATGAACAATATTAAACAGGCTTATTTCATGATGTATAAACTTCTATATTAATAAGATATGTCAGTGAATGGAATATTTGTAAGATGTCAGTGAATGTTGTAAGAAAGATACATCAGTGACCTATTTGGATAATTAAGAATCTACTATATATAGCTACATAAAAATTATTCTTTGTCGTTGCTCATAGGACGTACAACAGAGAACATGTTCTTCCCTAAAATGTAGAAGACCAATTTAGAAGGCAGCTGTCACGAATCAAGAAGCCAACCAAATGAAAAATAAAACAGGATGCCAGCCGAGCATTCTAAAAAGCAACCATGTGTTCTACAAGCTCATCATTGTAGAATATGTTATATTTGCACAGAGGGCATGTTGCAATAACTTGAAAGCCACTGAACTATACAATTTACATAAAAATTGTGTTTACAAGGAAGTGAATGCAGCTTTGATGGCACTGGTTCTAACTGATGAATGTTATTGCTTTCTTGGCCTATCAGTCGATATAAAGAAATCGTTTCTTCCATTCAAAAGAGAGGCTTCTGTATTTCCTTTAACTGAACATCTAACAAATAATAAATGGATAGATAAACTTCTGACAGAGAGGATTCTGTATTTCCTTAACTGAACATCTAACAAAATAATAAATGGATTGATAAACTTCTCACAGCATAATGACAGATCATTTTAATTATTATATTGATTATTCACCAAGTTTACCATTCATAAACCAAAGCATTATTGATAAAGTTTAAACTTCTTGCATTAGTCGTAACATATTCAAATAAGTGAGAAAATTTAGATTTTTGCAATTAGTTATCTGAACATTCTACATTTAACTGTCATCAGGGGCTTCTTTTATTAATTAAGCATATATACTTTGAGGTTCTGGAATTTTTAATGATTTTGACAGATTCTTGACTGACAGTTGACAATCCAGAAATTCTGATAAAATTATGGCCCCAAACGTAGTTGAGAGATGAATCAGGAAGAAAAAAGGAAATGACATTTGTAAATGTAGTACCAGGAGAGACTGGGACATCTTGCATGAGTGTTTACTGACTAACAACAATCCAATAAAACCCAAGCATCCACCAAAATTTGATGCCAATGCATATTTAGGGACTCCAGTTCCATGAAGATCTGATGGAAAAATGCCTGGAACAATGAAGATGTGAAATTTTCACAGCATGATATGTTAGATAATCTTAGGAATTAGATGGAAATAGAAAGAAGTTGGGTATATATTTTCATTTTTTTCTGGTGACAAAATGCATCATGCATCTATTTGCAACATGATCCAATCAAAATTAGTTTTATTTGAACCACATAATTACTGTTCATGTATCAATAATGTGGACATGCAACGCATTTCAGGTTGCAAGAATTGATAACAGCATGGAAGAATTGATGCAAAGCATTAAACACAAGAAAAGTCCTAACCAAACAGTTGATTATCAATCTTTCAGTAGCCATGAATTCGAGATTATTAATTCTCTCGTCTCTAAAATCGATATCCAAATTCACTAGTAAGAGAACCAATTCCATGACTTCCTCTCAAAAGTCATTACACTTTCGGCCTCTCACATCTACCCATGTGATGATGCGAAGAAGGGTAGTAGTCAGTAGATTTACAGTCCCTATCAGTTCACCCATGAGGCCATGAAGCATCTCAACCTTCCAAGCTCAAGCTGAACATGTGAAGACTCACAGGTGGACAGTCAGTAAGATGCTTGTGACCTCAGAAAAGCCTGAATTACCAAAATAAAACTTTTCATAGATTAAAAATATATTTTCTCTAACATCCCTTATTTATATTTTTTTTCGCATAACCCCAAATTTATAAACTTGTAGAATTTAATTCCTAAATATTTTGATTTGTCAGTCAAGTTCTTCTATCAAATTACATTTAAATTTTTGTTAACTTATTTTTCTAATAAGTAAAAATATATCATTTTTGCCTTTACTTCATTAATATAAGAAAATTTATTTAAAAATAAAAAAATAACCACATGAACACACCATTTCATAATTATTACAAAATATATATTTTTACTCATATTTCGATGTTCTTTTTTGCCATGAAACTTGATTGAAAGACTTGTTGATCAAAATAAGTTTAGGGATTAAAAATTTATAAGTAATTTCAGATTGAATAGGAAAAAAGTTATAATTGAGGGGTTATCTGAAATAAGAGAGTACGTCAATGGGGTTTATGTTTTTCTTTATTGTCACAACAGTAGTATAAATTAAAAATCTTAACTTCAGTCGAGATAAGAAGTAACTTTGTAAAGCCGTTTAAAATTAAATAAAAAACTACCAGGTAAAAACTAAAAAGGAAGGCATGCTAGTTTTCTGATCACATGCTGATCACTTAAACAACAGAAAACTGCATCACCTTAAAAGTTTTCTGTACAGAAAGTTTCAGACATCATAATGAAAAGACCGGTGAGTGAATGAGCAAATTGGATAAAAAATATTATAGACATGTTTTTACATTGTAGCATGTTGCTCATGACAGGAGAACATCAACAGGTGGTCTGTAGAACTTATCAGAGGCAAAGTTGTCAATTTACATTCCATTCCACAGCAAATTTAAGCATCACCAAGTAAAGAAAGAATACATCTGAGTAAATCACTTCATAGATGTTTTGAACAAAACTATACATACACTAAATCAAGATATAATCTAAATATCAGGTCAATAATTGGATCAGCTACCAATTACCACTCCCTGTAGCTTAACACAAACCTTACTAGTTATCTACTATAATCAAAAGACTGACAGAATGAATGCTTTACCTAGGGAAACTACCTACTAGGGAGCAAACTTTCAGGTACTAGATATTTGTTCATAATTTAACAAAATGAAGAAAGAAAAAACTACAAGCCAACTTGTACTAGATACATGGAGAAATCTCAGACTCCAAGTCAGAAGACATGATTCTGCAACGTTACACTTCTTGATCATTTGGACAATGATTCTTGTTCTCTTCTTTTAGTAGAACCAGTTAGATCCATCGTGCTTCTGCGAAGAATGGCTGATTCCTCTTTGCAATGTGTCGGGGTAATCCATGGCAGCCATATTGAAGCTGGAGCTAAACCTGAGGTCACCGCTCATGTCATTTCCTTGGTGACTAAACTGTTGCTCGAAGGGCATCATGTCATCGCGGAAAAAGAACTGCTGCGGTCGTTGCTGCTGTGCAAAGTTTCCAGCTTCCTCAAAGAGATTGCTGCCGATTCCGTTCGCTTGTCCGAAAATACTGTCTGCCATCGGAATTCTTGGTTGAACTACATTTGGCCCCTCTAACATGGTCACTCCCCCCATGGTCAAGCTCTTGTTAGCATTGACGTTGCTATCATAGAAGCTCATTAACTCGTTAATTGATTTCTGGCCGTCAGAAGGAATGCTAACATCCGGAATATTGACAGGATTGAGGCTTGAACCGAGCATGCTCGGACTTGACTGAACGCTGAAAGTTGGCAATGAGAAACCAGTGGGCTTGTTTTCGTTCACCTGGTAGCTGTTAGATGTCACCCCAAAACCTTGAGCAGGAGAGTTCTGAAACTTGCAAGTGTACCGATGACTGTTTCTGGCGTTCCTATCCAGAAAACCATGGTTGTAATTGCTATGCGGACATTGCTCGTTATCACAGGTGTAAGTCTGCGGTTTCAGAATCAATTCTGACCCCGCAGCAGCCCTCTTTCGAATGAATTCCATGTTGATTTCTTCTTTCATTGGAGCAGCAGCCTTGTTATTCACCACATCCTCACTCTTGCACTCATCTAAGCCTTCAACATCATACTCACTGCAACTGCTGTTAAAGGAGATGGCTCCAGTGACACCACTTCCAGATGGGGGAGGACAAGCATCAGGGTGCAGCTTCATGTAGATGTCCTCCTCTTGCTTGATAACAGCAAGCCATGTTGCACTCTCCTTGGCAGTCATCTTGTCCTGCAGGCACTTGGACTGCCTGACAAGCCTTCTGATCTTCTCAATGTCAGGTGACATATGCTTGATTACTGCGGTCAAGACGCTAACTTTCCAGGCCTTCTTAAGATCATGGGGCTTCTTGTATGGAGGAGGCCCCTGTGCCTGATCTGCAGGGATACCCAGCTGTGACCACCAATCCTCTCTTCCAGTAGGCCACCATGGGGGTGCAACTCCCTTCTCCAAAGGAAACCTTCTCTGAGGTGGATCGCAGTGCTGCATGAGGGCTGAGAGGAGAGAGCCCAAGGTTGTGTCCTGAAGCTCCTGCAGCGAATGAGGGCCCCCATTGCCGTTGGTCATGTCACTGTCTGATCCGGGGATCGCATTATCTGCTTGGTACTTGGTGATGGCCGCAGGACCATTCCGGTCGAACCGGACCTTCTCCTTCCACCAACCCCTGAGGTTATCAGAGGCACCACTGACAGGCTTCCCCTTCTCCGGGATTATACCATACACAAAGCCCTGAGCCTTGCACACCTCCATCATCTTTAGCATGTACTTAAGGATCCCATCTTGTGCGCGGGACATCTTCTTGCGACGCGCCTGCTCCAAGGATTGGCGCTGCTTTGCTGAATCACCATGATCCTTGTTCTTGTTCTGCTGATGCTCCTTCAACCGCTTCAACCGCATCCGGTCCCTCCACATGCGCTTTTCAAGCTCATCTATGTCGATGTCATCATCGCTCTCCTCCTCCTCCTCCGCAGCCTCAGCAAAGTTCTCAGGTGCCGGGTCGACCAGGTCACCCTCTCCCATGATACACTCACTGGCAGATGGCTGATGGAGGAAGGAATCAAAGCAGAAGCTCTTCTCCACTGTGGAGGGGAAGAGCTGCATGTAGCTGTGGCCTCCAGGGTACACCATGCCTTCCATCAGTTGTCCTCCCATCATTACTAGACGAACGATCTGCTGCAATTACTAGGAATTCGAAACTGGTGCAATATTATCCTGCAATGTGAAGAACATATTTATCAAAGATTAGATTTTTTTCCAACCGCCCAAAAAGAAAAAGAAAAAAGATCTGCTCCGCTCAAAGTGTGCAGATCTCTTTACATTTATGATGGCAGCTCATAAAATAAAAGATGTAAAAGAGAAGCCTTTTTTTAACACAGAGATCACAATATGTTCTCGAGATGGAAAAAAGAACAAGCAACATCAAATTTAGTGCATAGATACTAGAAAATTAAAAATCCTAAAAGCAAAATTTACTAAAGAATCTGAAATCAATTCTGTGAAATCTGTTTATCTTAATTGCTCTCATAATAATAGGGAGCTCAACAAGTCTTCTACAAATATGCCCACAGAAGGAAGTTGTTGTACAAGCAAATATAATATTAAAAAAGTAATAATAATAATAAAAAAAATGAACTACATAGAATAAACAGAATCATTTTTTTTCTTTTTAAAAATACATCAAACTGACCATATCTAGAAGTAGAGTGTAAAAGCAAGTAAAGGAAATGACTCCATAGGCACCAAAATAACATAGTAACGATATAAGAAAAATTATAATACAAAATTATATTAACTATCTCTAAAGTGGTTAACAAGAACACCATTAATTAAAGCACTCTCTTATTTTGTTTTATTTTTATTTCTATTGTTTTGAAATATATCAATAACACAATATCCAGAAACATCATCTGACACCAAATTGAACTCCAGATCTGATCACGAACTCTGAGGAGTTTTCTTTAATAGGGCAAGCAACTCAAGGTTTCCAAATTGAGGTGAAAAAAGTAGATTGGGAAATTAAGACCACAAAAAGGGCATAATTAAGAGAATAAAGATGAACAACAGATCGAACAATACTATTTCCACTTCATCACTAAAAGAGGAAAAAGCTTGAAGCTTCCTGGAACTCAAAAAGAAGGAAGGGGACAACAGATATAGACCAACTTTGTCTTCAGAAAGACAAAGAAAAAAGCAAGGATCAAAGAACCAACTTTTGTCATCAAATAGAAGTTGTTAGTTAAAGATGAAACAAAGCAAGGAAGAAAATGATCAGAATGGAAGAAAAGCCTTCTTTTTATCCTTTTCCTCCATGATCACAGGAAGAAAAAGGTATCCAAGACAGTAAGCCATCGGAAACCACCAACCCAACGAAAAACCAATCGAATTATGATCTTCTCCAGAAGAACAGAACAGAGGAAAACAACAAACGAATCGCTGCAGAGATCACTGAAACCAAGGCGAAAGAAAAAAAAAGAAAAAAGAAAGAAACCAAAACAGCGGAACCAGATGTCCAAAGGCAAAAAGGAGGCACCTTTACGACAGAAGACAGGTAAAAATCTCACCTTTTGTTCACGAACGGACTCTCCTTTTACTTCATCGAAGCCGTCTTCCTCCAAATCTCCAGGCTAAGCACGGGGTGGTCTGAGAGACTGAGAGATAAATAAAGAAAGGCCTCTTCTTGTTCGATTCCAGATAAGGGAAACAGTGGACGCGGAACAGAGATATATACAGCTATATATGAGCAGAAACAGAAGCAGTAGCGGGTACTAGAAGAAGGGACGAAACCGTGGAGGACGCGAGGGAGGAAAGAGGAAGGGAAGGAGGGTTGGCTGATGGGAGATGTGGAGGTAAGAAAGGAAGAAAATAAAATAAAAAAACAGGCAGGAGGTGGTCCTTCTTATCTCTCTCTGTCGCTTTACTTTTCAGCTCTCTCCTCTCTCTCTCTCTCTCTCTCTCTCTCTCTCTCTCTCTCTCTCTCTGATTCTTAAAAAATTAATCTTTTTAATCCGCTTTCTCGTCAGTGGGCATGTGAGGAGGCGGGTGGGGCTGCGGAAAGCGCGAGAAAGAGATGTGTGTGTATGCGCGCGCAGGCGAAGGGAGCGAGGTAAAAAGTTTGGCAACAGAGGAAGGCGAAGGAGATGACGAGGGCGGAAGGAAGGAAGTAAGCAATTGGCGGAAACAGAGGTCAGAGATGATGGAGAGGTGCGAGAAGGTGCTTTTTCATTTAACCGCAGGGGAACGAGAAGGGATCCAAGGCATATGAAACGTTGGCGTGGCGTCTGAACGCGTGGAAGTGTTTGGTTTACTGCATCGGCTGTTGCTGCTGCTGCGTCTTTTGTTGTTGTTACTGATCGCCATGTTTCCGGACGGCTGCAAGGAGTGGATAATGACGTTTCTGCCCTTAATTTTTTTTAATTTAGACTCATCGGTGATTAATCGAAAATTTAGATAAGAAGAAAAAGAATAAATTTTAATGAAATTGATAATTTAAAATTAAAAAAGAAATTTTAATTAAATTGATAATTTAGTATTCGAATTCGAAATTATTATATTTTATCGATTAAGACACATTTTCAATATTATTATTCAATTGAGAAAATTAAATTTTATTCTTAATATATATATATATATATATTAGTATTTGTGATTAATAAATAATAAATATTAAAATAATAGTATAATGATCTTGATAGATAATTTTGATTAATATTTTAATATCTCGAATTTAACTCTCATTATATTTTTTATCAATAATATACTTTATATATTTTGGTCTCTTTTTATATTTTAATATTTTATTTTTATATATTTTGTCCATATTCTCTTTAAATTTTGATCCTGGTCTAACCGTGAATACGAGAAGTCAAAAAATTGAAAACTGTCAATTTCTTTAGCGCCAACAAATTTTGCAGAAACTATTTTATTACAGTAAAAAATATCAATAGCTGTTGAACGAGTAGCAAGACTGAATTTCAGATTAGAAATATTATAAATATTCTGTATTTTTAGAATTATGTAAAATCATTTATTATTAAGTCATTCCGACGATAATTAAAAAGATAATTAGGAATAGAAAAAAAAATATCCATGAATAATATGTGCAGTAAAAATATTGATTAATTTAGTTTAGAGATGTTATTAAACGAAATATATTTGACTTTTTCACGTGGATTTTTGTTAGAATTTAATTAAGTCGATATTGCTTTTAAAAAAATTCAATTGTCACCCAAAAAGAGTACATTTTATTTAAAAAAAATCAAACTTTTAATCCACATTTAAGCTAAATTTTATGTTTGTCCAAAAAGTCATCAATTTTAAAATTAATTATTATAATTATAGCATCTATTAAAATTTGTTATAATTATAACATCTATTATAATTATAATTTTTATTTTTTAACGTGTTATATCATAACTTACATTTTGATTGATTTTAATGATACCAAAGTCGCGAGACAATACTAACATTTATTTTTCAAAAAATAAAAAGTTTCTGATGTATTTGGAAGTTTTTTTATTTTAGATAAAAAAAATAAAAGCTTAGAATAATGCAATAAATTATCTTTTAGAAGAATATTATTGTCATTTGATTTCATTAGTTACTATTATTAAATATAAATAAAGTATTAATGATTAACAGGATAAAGTGACATTAATATTTTTTTTAAATAAATACATCCAACAAATGTTAATAAGGTGAGTTTATTTTTTTTATTTCTTCCGTGGCACTTAAACTGTTAGGTTTTACAATATTCGAATACACAAATATTATTATTCTTTTTCTACCCAATACAATTCTTTTGTTTTTCAAAAATGAAATAAATAAGTTGACAACAAAATTTACGCCCCATTTGATTTGCACTCAAACAGCTTTATCACTCATGGTAAACTCATAACATTTTATCCTCGGGTTAGAAGTAAACATGAGAATAAAATGTTCATGCTCAAAGCACTTACATTACATGCTCCTCCCGTTAGAACAAGAAGTTTAAAATCGAAATGCATTAACTTGTGCTATACCTTAATATTCTTTTATATATCCATATTGCATTCAAATGAAAATATGAAAAAAGAGGACTATGGTTGTGTTTGGCAACTAAAAAAATAGAGTTTAGATTAGAGTTTAGAGGTTTGACTTTGTCAAACCGCTATTTTCTTTAGAGTAAAGTGTTTGGTAAATTATTTTATAAGTTAGCGGTTAGCGGTTGAGTGGTAGGCTATTTTCATTAATATTTGGCGGATGAAAAATAGAGGTTAAATTTTTATACCCAATTTACTCTTTCTTTTTTATTAGAACTTCTATTAGAGTTTGAACTATGAAATAACTATAAATACTTGTATATATTTAAATATTATTGACATTAATATATACAATTTTTTTTAATTTAAATTTTTTATTTATGCATGTATATTTATTTAAAAAATTTATTCTAAATTAATTATCATAAATCACATAAAAAGTTTTTTGAAATTACATAATATTATTAATCAAATAATTTATCATATTAATGTATTAAGCCTATTTACGTCATTTTATAATTATCAATTAATTTCACCATCACATTTATCAAACATTTTTTTATCATCACCTTAACGAACCGCTAAATATTAATCGCTAATAATTAACCGCTATCCGCTAAATAAACCTCAATCCGCTCTTAAACCGTTATTCGCTTATTAATCCGCTATTGATGTCAAACACAGCCTATATATGGTGATAATATATGCTTATTTTAGAAACGCACTTATTCCATCTAGGCGGGACTTATAGACTTAATGAAGATAATATTTGACTTTAAATATGCATTTTTGTTTTGCAAAACATGTAATCGATCTCGAGCCATATCCTTTATGTTGAAACTATAATATCATACAAAAGATGCAAAATTAAACGCACTTTTTTTTATTTTAATGATATCAAAATCGCGAAGAAAAGCGACAATACTAACATTTATTTTTTAAAAAATAAAAAATTTCTGATGCATTTGAAAGTCTATGATTTTAGATATAAAAAAATAAAGCTTAGAATATGCAATAAATTATCTTTTAGAAGAATATTATTGTCATTTTATTTTAAATATAAAAAACAAATGTTAATATGGTGAGTTTATTTTTTTTATTTCCTCCGTGGCACTTAAACTGTTAGGTTTTACAATATTCAAATACAAACATATTATTATTCTTTTTCTACCCAATACAATTCTTTTGTTTCTCAAAAAATGAAATAAATAAGTTGATACAAAAATTTACGCCCCATTTGATTTGCACTCAAACAGCTTTATCACTTTCATGGTAGACCCGTAACATTTTATTCTCGGGTTAGAAGCAAACATGAGAATAAAATGTTTCATGCTCAAAGCACTTACATTACATGCTCCTCCCGTTAGAACAAGAATTTTAAAATCGAAATGCATTAACTTGTGCTATACCTTAATATTCTTTTATATATCCATATTGCATCCAAATGAAAATATCAAAAAAGAGGACTATATATGGTGATAATATATGCTTATTCTAGAAACACACTTATTCCATCTAGACGGGACTTATAGACTAAATGAAAATAATATTTGAATTTAAATATGCATTTTTGTTTTCCAAAACATGTAATAGATCTCGAGCCATATCGTTTATGTTGAAACTATAATATCATACAAAAGATGCAAAATTAAACGCACTTTTTTTTATTTTAATGATATCAAAATCGCGAAGAAAAGCGACAATACTAACATTTATTTTTTAAAAAATAAAAAATTTCTGATGCATTTGAAAGTCTATGATTTTAGATATAAAAAATTTTAGAGTAAAGTGTTTGGTAAATTATTTTATAAGTTAGCGGTTAGCGGTTGAGTGGTAGGCTATTTTCATTAATATTTGGCGGATGAAAAATAGAGGTTAAATTTTTATACCCAATTTACTCTTTCTTTTTTATTAGAACTTCTATTAGAGTTTGAACTATGAAATAACTATAAATACTTGTATATATTTAAATATTATTGACATTAATATATACAATTTTTTTTAATTTAAATTTTTTATTTATGCATGTATATTTATTTAAAAAATTTATTCTAAATTAATTATCATAAATCACATAAAAAGTTTTTTGAAATTACATAATATTATTAATCAAATAATTTATCATATTAATGTATTAAGCCTATTTACGTCATTTTATAATTATCAATTAATTTCACCATCACATTTATCAAACATTTTTTTATCATCACCTTAACGAACCGCTAAATATTAATCGCTAATAATTAACCGCTATCCGCTAAATAAACCTCAATCCGCTCTTAAACCGTTATTCGCTTATTAATCCGCTATTGATGTCAAACACAGCCTATATATGGTGATAATATATGCTTATTTTAGAAACGCACTTATTCCATCTAGGCGGGACTTATAGACTTAATGAAGATAATATTTGACTTTAAATATGCATTTTTGTTTTGCAAAACATGTAATCGATCTCGAGCCATATCCTTTATGTTGAAACTATAATATCATACAAAAGATGCAAAATTAAACGCACTTTTTTTTATTTTAATGATATCAAAATCGCGAAGAAAAGCGACAATACTAACATTTATTTTTTAAAAAATAAAAAATTTCTGATGCATTTGAAAGTCTATGATTTTAGATATAAAAAAATAAAGCTTAGAATATGCAATAAATTATCTTTTAGAAGAATATTATTGTCATTTTATTTTAAATATAAAAAACAAATGTTAATATGGTGAGTTTATTTTTTTTATTTCCTCCGTGGCACTTAAACTGTTAGGTTTTACAATATTCAAATACAAACATATTATTATTCTTTTTCTACCCAATACAATTCTTTTGTTTCTCAAAAAATGAAATAAATAAGTTGATACAAAAATTTACGCCCCATTTGATTTGCACTCAAACAGCTTTATCACTTTCATGGTAGACCCGTAACATTTTATTCTCGGGTTAGAAGCAAACATGAGAATAAAATGTTTCATGCTCAAAGCACTTACATTACATGCTCCTCCCGTTAGAACAAGAATTTTAAAATCGAAATGCATTAACTTGTGCTATACCTTAATATTCTTTTATATATCCATATTGCATCCAAATGAAAATATCAAAAAAGAGGACTATATATGGTGATAATATATGCTTATTCTAGAAACACACTTATTCCATCTAGACGGGACTTATAGACTAAATGAAAATAATATTTGAATTTAAATATGCATTTTTGTTTTCCAAAACATGTAATAGATCTCGAGCCATATCGTTTATGTTGAAACTATAATATCATACAAAAGATGCAAAATTAAATGGTTTGTGAATGTGGTCAATGTTGCATGTGTTTTACGCAATTTTGCGAGTTACGTCTTCATGTTGCGTGGTTTTTTTTTTCTTTTCTCACGAGGACTTTGAATTGAAGCTTAATTGCACCGACTCGAATTTATATATATGTATTTGGCCAAACAAGTCTTTTTTCCGTCTCGTTGAAGCTTTTCAGCTCCTCGCTCCTCTTCATTTTCTTGTAATTATTCTTTCATTTTCTTGTATATAATTAAATTAGATGTTTTTTTTCGATTGGCATTCGAGTATTTTTAAAGTGACGTCCATTTTTCAGCTTATGCAGACTACCACATTTATCAGGCATTTAATATCATATATTATCGACAGAGTAACACTCGATTAGGTGTAAAAGAAATATTATTTTCAAGTAAAGAAAAATTAAATTTCATTGAATCAAATTTGTTAATAAAAAATAAATCATAGTTATTTCGAACATCAATCAGATTGACTTCGTCGAGCTGAGTTTTACAACTCTCATATGATGAATTAAAATAAACTATGCTTCTTCTTTTTTTTCTTTTAAAATTTCAATTTCTTAACATTTTATTGCACAGTATTTTTAGGATAAATTACATAAATTGTTTCTCACGTTGCTATTATAATTGAGTCGTGCTTTTGCTTCTTTTTTTCATGAATAAATTTGAACCAGTTTTGTATCGATTCATTCAGATAGGTCATGGATGATTTTGACTGCAAATATACATTTGTAAATAATTGATTAAAAGGACAATTAGCACAAATATAAAATTATAAAATAACTTTGGGAACCGGGTGTAATTTACCCTAATATTTTTATCAATGCATCAGAGTTTGGTCCGGTGGACCACCACGTTGCCCTGCGGCGGCTACAAATTTTAAGACACCTTTGCTTATTATATAAACAAAAGAAAACAAATATCTTTGAGGCCCCTTCCACATAATTACCTTTTACCATGACACGAATTTACCTTCGGATATCGTCCAAATTATCACAACCATCATCTCTTTGTGACGAAAGAATCCAATGTTGTTAATGATTTAATGATATCTTTTTCGATCGACATTCATCGATAATTTAGAGTTATTAGTATTTAATTAATTTGATATTCAAAAATATTTAAAAAAAATATTTTTCTAATTAAATTAAAAATTTCGAGATTTAAATTTAGATTATTAATCATATGTGTCAATCAATTTTAGTTAATGATATATTTTTTTATTATCGCTTGAGAAGAGAATGTTTTGTAACTTACACGACATTAATAATTATATATATTATTTATAAATTAAAATTTTGATATATCATCAAGTTTCATTAATTTGATATTCATCTTGTATTATCTGTTTAATTATGGTAAGTGAAATTTGTAGTATTTTTTTTTTGAAAGATCTCATTAAGTGAGAAAAGTTGCTTATCATTTTAACTTACGTTTAATATTTTTTCGATTACTATTTGAAAAATATTAGCGAGATTATGATATACATAATAATTATAAATTAAAAATTTTGTTGATTATTAAGTTTGATTAATTTGATATTTATTTTTAATTGTACATTGACTATTGACTATGACTGATATTTTAACCGAAACATATTTAAACTTTAAAAGAAAATAATTTATCACCCAATTGTAGTTTCTCGTTGGTATGGTGTACTTTTTATATATGAAGAAAAATATGATGTGAGGTAACACTTTGTTTGATTAACCTTTTGATTGACTCACGATGCCTTGCGGAATATGGCATTTTGGTGACACCATGAGTTCGACACCGATTGCTAGTGTCAAGGTTAGTTCATGTTGTAATAATGTCAACAATTATCGTGACAAAAAATGCAAGTAATAATAATAAAAATCAAGTTTTTGCACATTACGATCCATCGTAAAGGATATTTTTTACATTACGATCCATCGTAAACGATCCATCAAGTTTTTGCACATTACCATGTATTCATTTAATACATATTTTATTATTTTATGTTAATTTATTATTGATCATTCGATTATTCAATTTAATTAATCCGATTAGTTCGACAGATGCCCGAGTTGAATTTTGTAACCTTGAATCAGATAATATATTAAATAAGTGGGTTCATTATTTATTTAAATAATTAAGGATGCTGATCAATCGGTTTGAATAATTAACCGATTTCGATAGGTTAATTGTTTCAAATTAAGTTTTAAAAAATTGTTTGTTGTCCGAGCCGATACTTTTGGTTAACCAACTTAGGTTAATAAAAAAATTTGGTTCCTGTGAATTCGCCGAATTATCCATAGAATAAAATTATATGTTTTAAAAATATATTATTATTACTATTATTTGTTTGAAATATATAAATAAAATATAATCTTTGTGTTTAAATTGAAAAGTGATATCAATTTGAAAATAACTTTCAATAATAACGTATTGTATGTACTAATTAGACAGTAACTACTTAGAAGTAAATTAAATAAATTTATGATAAATAAGAAGAGTAATTTTTCAATATCGTATATTTATTTACAGAAAACAAGCACAAAATAAAAATAAAATATTGTAAATAAATGCAAATGTAATAAGACCATCATATAATTTATGAACTTTACTATAAAAATATATAATAAAAAATAGTATTTTATTTATCAGTTAATTTTTGTTTTTATCTAAATTTTTGGTTAATTAATCGAATCGAACTATTTGAATTTAGTTAATAAATTTATTATTTATTAACTGATTTAAAATTAAATTGAATAATTTGATTCGATTAAACGGGTAATGGAGCGATGGATTAATCAAACGGGTCGGTTAAATTGATAAAATTTATTAGTCCTAAAAATAAACAATTAAAAAATTATTATTATTCTTATACTTATATTTTTTAACAGATAATATTCCTGATAAATTAAAGAAAAACTTGCGTCTCCCAAAGCAATAAGTTTAAACTAAAATTCTTCTAACTTTTTTCCTTTATATCATTATGAAAAAGAAAACGTATTAGGGTCAAAATGAGTAAAAATGTCTGTCCTTCGATTTTATTAATCACCCCAAGCTCTTGTCATATCTCCAAGTTTTTTGTTCTGGAAAAGAACTTTTAAAAAATAAATTCTTAGAAAAATACATTTTTAAAAAAATATTTTCGTCTATTTGGTGTATGTTTTGAAGATAGGAAAAAATTGTGTTTGAAAATATAAAATAAGATGATTTTGTGAGAAAAAAACGTTTTAAAAAAATATTGTCTCGAAAATTACCTTCATTTCAGATCAATCGAAAATCATTTTCTCGTTAACCAACCATTTTTTAATTACCAAACTTTCATAATTTTTGGAGAAAATACTTTTATCAAAACAAACGGATCCTTAACGAGGACTAGCGCACAAATATTTAAACTACGTAATATATATTATCATTGACAAAAAAATGCATTTTTTTGTATATTCATCCTATTATTCATAAGATTAATGGCTCTAATTACAGAGTAAAAGTTTGAAGCTATTTTTTGTGATTAAACTACAAATTCTCGTATTGAGCTAATTTGTTTGGTATTAAGATAAAATAATATATATTATTTATTGGGTTGATACTAATATTTCCTTTTTTTAATTCAAATTGAGTAGTTGAATCAAAACTCTATAAAAAAACAGGTGGAACAAATAGCAAATGTACATTTTAAAGAAAATTTGATATTAACAAAAAAATGACATGTCTAACATTTATAAATATACAAATATGATTTTATTTTGTTTGCCTTAAAATGTTCGATATTATTAGTATAATATCTGAGAAGATAAAATAATTCGACAGTATTAAAGTCTTGCAGACTAGCAAAATAAAATTTGGTTTATAATATAACCCTCCTTATAAATCATCCAACTGTTTTACCAAAAAAGTTAATAAAAGTTAACATATCAACCTCAGCTCATTAATGCCTCTGAATTCAAACACTTTTGTGGTCAGCTAATACCAATTAATTTATTGTTAGCTGACAGGTAACTACTATCAGCTATCCACCAGACAACCTCTCTTAAAAAGAAATCCTTTTAATAATAATAATAATAATAATAATAATAATAATAATAATAATAATAATAATAATAATAATAATAATAATAATAATAATAATAATAATAATAATAATAATAATAATAATAATAATAATAATAATAATAATAATAATAATAATAAATGGTGCATGGACCCCACTGCCACAACTCCCATCTAATGGGGAAGGCCACTTGCATGCCTCAGGATGGCTTCATGTGGAAGGGCTCCACAAAAAACTTTATAAACATAGATAATATGATATAATATAACCTAGTTGAATAGTATTATGATTGTTTCAGGTACTAATTATTTAGTTTACTTTAATAATTATTTAATAGCAGGTAGGATCAGCAGAAAGGCCCAAACAAGAGGGGGTTGTGGTATGGTTTTCAAATGATATTATAGAACAAATATATGGACCAGTTTTAGCTTTTGATTGAACTCATCACCAAGTGGTATTAAGGCGGCTCATAACAAGCAACAAAAGAGGAATAAGAATACGAGGGGAAAAAAGGAGAGATATTTAAGAAAATGGATGATTAATAAAGAAATAATTTATTGATGTCGACAGCAGTGAATAAAAGAATTAAACAACTTAATTTGTGATGCTTAGCATAATTAATTATGGTGTATACTTTTATTATTTGGTATCTTTTTCGATGTTAATGATGATATTTATAAGTTTAATGACTAGTTTGTTGCATAAATAAGATGAGAGAGAAAATTTGTGTACATATAGAACACACAATATTTTTTTATCTTAATTAGGCAATTGCATAGTTTTTGTAAAAATTAATTTTTTTCATACAAAATACTTAGAACCCTGATAAGAAAGGTCATCATGAACCTCTAAGATTCTCTATCGAAATGAAAACTGACTAAACTTTTTTATCAAATAAAATTAATATATAATTAGATAAGGTGGGGAGCAATTTGTTGGAAAAATAAGATGAGAGAGAAAATTCGTATTGCAAAACTTTATTCAAAATTAAACATTTTCATACATGAAGAAGGTCATCATGAACATCTAAAACTCTCTAAAAATGAGAACTGAAGAAAAATAATTTTAATCAAAATACAATTAATATCTAATTAAATAAAAACAGAATTCTTACAAAAATAAGTTACAAGCTACACTTCAAATTCAAAAGATACAAAAGTACAAAAATAAGAATTCAATTGCAAACTTTAACCTAGTGACTAATTCAATTGAGCATGAAATTAAGCGTTATAGTTTAATCATCGAAATCTAAACACATGCATGCACGACTTTCTCGATCAGGATCAATAAGGTCAATGTTAATTACTATGAATTTAATTGACAAAGTATTAGTTTCACAGACGATTAATTAGTTTCTATTGGATCTTTTAATTAAAATGAGCATAAACTGATTTTTTTTATGAAATATTCTTAACAAAAAAGAGGAGAATAATCATAATAATAGCCGTAGAAGATGTGGTCCGTTCAAACAATTGCAAGCCTAATGAATGAATAATCAGGTGCAACTGTACACAGGTAAGATATGGTGAGGAGGTGGCCCGGAGAGGTCGTAGCATGCAACTTGGTTAAATAATGGTCAAGTGGGCAAGTGGTACAAAAGAGAAATGAGATGGTCAATTTGGTAGTATATGGTCCACTTTTGGGTTGCATTCCACTTGACCATAAGAATAGAGCTCGGCACTGAATTGATCTCCTTCATCTAACTCATTCAAAAACTTCTTTTAGGTTAAGATTATTTGGTTTGAATAGTGGATAAAGTTTTTAATAAAATTATTTTTTATAAATTTAAATTCGAGACTTACTTAAACGACGAAAATTTATTACTATTCTAATTCAAAATTTAAATATTTTTTTTATAAAAAAATTAATTTTTTTGCCGGTGAGTAAAATAATATTTTGATAGTGGCGACTATTCGATATTCAAATTTGCTAACTATGAACTAATTCTAGTTTCTAGTTGCATTGATATGTAGTTGAATAGGTTGCCTCTTGGCACATATCAAGAGCTACTCAATAATGCAACAGTCACGAAACCACAAGTACTGATCAATAACCACTAGCAAAGTTGGATGCTTGATGGATGGTGTTTTCTTCCATTTTGGTCCTGCGTTTATTCTGCGTTGCTATTAATTAATTCCGTATTCACGGCAAAAAAAAGTTTTAGTGTCATTATCTTTTGTTCTCTCCACTTGGAGAGGTTTATGGAATTTTTTAATTAAGATATCTATGCAACTTAGGTTGACATGCATGCAAATTGGTCGATAAAGTATTCACGATAATTCATAAAATAAAAAAGATCGCTATTGAGTGACATAACTCACACGCGCTCATTTTCTTTTATATCTTTTATTTTATATTTCATCATTTTAATGCCTAGAAATTCGAACAAGAGTTATGCTTTCATATTTTGATCTTTGCTTCCTGATAGATTTTGAATATTTTTATTTATAATATATATATATATATATATATATATATATATATATACTATTAAAAATATAGACATAAAGATGAGTTCCTTTTGAAAGTTTAACACTTTTGGATAATAGGACAGCTCATCTAATTAACATAATAATAAAAAGTTCTAAGTCCAAATTGAAGGCTTATTAAAAAGAAATATATCCTTTCTTAATTCACATGTAAAATTAATTCAGATTAAAATTGTCTAATAGATTAAATTTTAGAAAGATAGTTAACTCATCAAATTTAATATCACACACACACACATATATATATACAAAGGGCTAAGGGGGTGTATTGACACCCCTGTACTTAAATTTACTATAATAATAACTTATTTTTACATGTACTTAGATAAAAATATTTTGATACAAAAATTAAAAGGATCTATCTTATCTCTTTACATTTTTTATGCTTACTTTACCCTTTTCAATTTTTTTTTATTTATCCTTTAATCTTTCAAAAAAAAATCTTATATTTATATTAACTATAATTAATATAAATAATAATATAAATGAGTAAATAATTTTTCATCCTGAATTAAGATTCTGGTTCTGCCCTATATATATATATATATATATATATAGTTTGTGTGTGTCTGTAAACATACATTATATAATTAATAATTTAATTAATTAATTAATTAAATTTCGAAGTATAATAGCATATTAAAAAAAGCAGACGAGGGAGCAAAACCACCACTTGGATACAACAAAACAAGAAACCAGACGACAGAACAAAACCATCACTTGGCTAACACACACTTAAAAGAAAGAAAGAAAAAACAGGTAGCTCCCTTTGTATAATTGATAGCAACATGTCATTTAAGTCTATGAATAGGAACCAAAAGTGACATGGTTGGTTTACATAGTTTTCCTATGATCCGCGTCTCGCCCTAATTTATTTAATTATTAATTTGGGTCGAAATAATTAATATATATATATATATATATATATATATAATTGTGTCAACATTTTTTTACTAATTAAATTCCTATCACATGTTTCTAATTGTTCATCATCACTTATCTGTAATTTGATAAGCACTGGAAACTTTTATTTTCAAAACCTTATCATGAATTAAATAATTGGGCACTTGGCCATAAACATCACGTCAAAAATATTGAAGCCAATGCCTTAAAACAAGGTGGTTTCGAAGCGATACCGCTGTGTCCCTATAAGTTGTCAACTTATTACAAGTCCACCAAAAATGTTAACACATAACTAACTTTGGAGTTTATCTTCTTCATCAACTTGGAAATAGCTTGGAACACCAATTATATATTTTCTTTTTTGTCATTCAAATTATTAATATCTTATTAATTCGTCGAATTTTATATTTTTCAAGATTTTAAATTCAAAATTACTAACTATCCCGTCTTACCACTTAGAGCTTAATCCAATTATCAACTTAGTGAAATCTTAATATTGAAATAGTATATTATCTTAATAAGGTTATATTGTGATTTCATAAAAAAAATTCGATTTTGATGTACAATAGTAATACAACCATTCGACTATTTATCTTATTCATAATTAATAGATTCATGAAGCTTTGTAATAGATTTTTTTTCCTCGTAAAGATCTACTTAAAATTTGTTAATGAGGCTCTAGATAAAAAAAGAGAGAGAGAATTAGCAAAAACAGATGTGTACCAAATCACACTACACATGTTCAATCTAAGAAACAAACAACGTTCTTCATCACAATATATATAAATCATACAAGTTGGCATTTGATCTTTCAAAATGCACATTGCATATACATAAGAAACATCTAAATTAAAGAAGCCCCCAAACCCCACTTTTGAGATATGATGAACTCCAAGAACAAGATCAACTTGCATAATTGATTGGGAGTCCACCACCAAAATTTAATTAAAACGGAGGGCGTGCAACCCAAAGAGGTCGTCGATTGGTTGGTTGGTTGATGGCCACCTAAACTTGTTGAAATGCCATGACTACAAGTTAATAGTTAGTGGTATGAAGCGTAAGTAGTATGCAAACCCTTGTGTTGTATTGTGTTGTGGTGATTACATTTTAATTTAGTGTTGTCGTGGAAAAATCACTACCAAATAATGAGATGATAAAAAGGAAAAATAATGTGTGGATGTTGGATAATTGCATCAAGTAAAGGGCAGCAAATTCGAGTGGTTTAATTAATTTGCACGAAATTATTTCCATTTGTGGAATATGGAAAAAGTTCCATCCCTTTCTCAAACCATGGCAAAGTGGATATTTGGGTTGTCGGCAGAGGCAAATAAGACTTATTAATCTTGTTATTTGGAAAATTGAATGATTTTTTTTTTCTCTTATTTCCTTCAGCATATATATTATCCTTTCTCTGACAAAATAAATATTTTATAAAAAGAGAGGGGCACGAGGGGGACATGTATAGATTTTTTTAGCATACAAAAATTAATCATTGTGAATCATTTTCTTTGTTCTCGTTTGCCAATTCATTTTTGTGTATATATGATTTTTTTTTCTCCAGCTTCATGTTGACACAGTGAATTGCTTTAATTTTAGATGGCTTCTTAAAATTTCTTTTACTGAAATTTATCTCTTTTCTTGCCGTGTTTTTTTTTCTTTTTCTGTTTAAATAACACTTTAAATAAAATGTTTTTTTTTTGCAAATGATAGATTAATTACTATGTATGTTTGAGCTTTTTAAAATGAGAATTATTTTTCCACGTTAAATATGAGAATAGGAAAATATCATCCATTTTTTTTGAAAAGAAAATATTGTTTCCTAAACTTTTTTTTTCCTGTATCAATTATGTCAATTGTAATGTGTCTTCCATCGGGTAGATACAAAATGAATTTACCTATAACGTGTTCATAAAAGTGATCAAGTTTCAAGTTTCGTAATATATAGACTTCTCTTGAGTTAATTCGTTTCTATTTTAGCTTTTATATTTGTAGGCCTTATTTGTGAACTTTAAACATTTATTTTCTTCTAACAAAATCAAAGTTCGCGTTTTTGGTTCCATGTTGTTTAATGAGGCTTTTTTTTTATAAAAAAATCGAACTGAATTTCTAAAGTTGTTACTTGCATGTAGAAGTATAGAAAACTTGCAACTTACATATGTACAACGATATTATTGAAGACATGAAGACTAAGAAGTAAGAACACAACATGGAGTCGACCAAAATGGACAGATGGTGCAATTTGTTCAGTAGAATTTTATTTAATTGGATCCATATATTCTTGGTCGAATATAAAGAATTGACATATGCAATTTTAATTAAAACGAGCTTGTATAAATTAAGTATATGTGCAATACTCGATAACATGATACAATTTGGAAGTAGATGAGCAACAACAAATTGTTCATCTACCTGCTAATGGGTTCTCAGCTCCGTTTATTTTAACAAAAATAAAATTATAAGGAAAGAAATATTATAAATTCTTTTTTTTTTGGAAAGTAGTTCACTTTCATGTATTTGAGATTTAAATACAAAGAAAAATGATCTTGAGAATGTGAAGTTTATTTTTAAACCATTTGTACTGTTTCCTTAGCAAAATGTAATTTTATTTTCTACTGTCAAATAACGATAAAATTATTTTCGAAAAAAATATTTTCATCAAAACAAATGAAACTTTACTTTCGCCATCATCTCGGCAATAATTAATTAATCGAACCTTCATTTAGTTGTTACAAATGTGTGAAAAATGGGGATCCAAAGCTCTCAAGATCATCTCGGCGTGCTGCAAGATTTGGTGGTCGATCTCAATGTTGTAACACTGGAAGACACGAACTGTTCAAGCAACTAAAAGATCAAATTTTGCAAATTTAATTAGGATTTCTTCCTTCGTATCAAAGTAATCAATCTAACGCAGCATGCATGAACTTGTTCTAGTTAAAATATGATATGATTAAACTTAACTAGTTAACCTCTGAAATTAATTAATTGTCTACTATGCAAACTCTCATATGATTATGTTATAAAAACACTGTGATTAATTAGAGCAAAAGCAATTAATATGTACTCGAATGTCGCGTGGTCATCGAAATAAAATATGGGAATCGAATCTTGATATCAGATATTGCTCAAGAACTAATATTGCAGAAGTAAGAACATGTTGGAACACATGCATGCCATGTATATTCCAAGTTTATCAAATGCTTCTCCTAAGCTCAATGCTCCATGCAGATGCAGGAACACCACCATCTTAATTAATATACACACAAGCTTTCTTGATAGTCTTAGTAGTGGAGATTAAGAACAAAGTCATGTGTATGACAAGTATAAAAGTATAAACTATATCAGGAACAAATGGTTCATGTTTATATATTGGGTTTACCAGACACCGGGTATCTAGGGATATCTCATTAGATTCCTGAAGATCTGTTGGGAGGGTTTGTCCCTTGTGGTTCATTGCATTGTCTTTCATTAGAATCCTTATTAGTGTTTTTTATATATCTTAGATTTGAAAAAACCTTGATTCATAATCTATAGGACATTGTTCTTATTTAGTTGCTATTCTGTTGATCTTTTATTTTAAACGAGACTTGAATTTTTTTCACACAAGAGTTCATTATTCTATATATGGCATAGATAAGATCTTTCATTCGATCATCTATATTTTATTTATAATTCGTTAAGACGTAGCGTAGTTAAAAATGAATAACATAAATTTCATATGTTTTTCTAGTTGTGTTTTTATATATTTGTGACATCTATATTTATTTATATATAAAAGGCATGTCTCATTGAGCAGTGAGAGATCAGTATCCCATGTTCACCCCCCATTAGAACATGAGACAAGAATGGTAATGCAAGTTAGAGTTGTCTTCTTTTGGGTGGCACTTGAACACATGTTACTGTGTAGTTAACCACCCAACACGTAATGGATGGATTCCCTTGTCCATTTTGTTAGATAAAAAAGAATGTACCTTATCATCATTATATATGTCGCAAATCTAAAGAGAAATTAATAATAAATAGATGAGATGAGAAAAGAGATATGGGCAAGTAGTTTGATCAACTTGCTGATCCCCAATTAAGGCTTCTGTTTTGGAAAATGGTAAACCACCAATTGGTTGATTAAATATTTGAACATTATCATTATTATAAGATTAAACTTCAGAAAGCATACAATATTAGGAAAAAATTAAATTCTTAACCAAGATTATCAAATTTCGGAAACGAGTCGTCGATACATTTTTTAATTATAATTAACACCCTTTAGCAATCATACTATTGAATTAGGTTAACTTGAGTAACACCAAATATGTTAAGAAAGTCCACTGTCCTAATTTACTATGTTGAATATCTTCTTCTTTTTTCTTTCTGGGGTGGGAGGTGGGGGTGATTTTCTTGAATAATTTAATAATAGTTCTAGGCAATAACAATTTCGTAGCCCTATCCAAAACTTTTGGTTATTGTTATTTGGGCTACGAGACTAGACTACATGGATTATTAATTACATGAGAAAGCCCAAGAGGCCTTGGTCTACAAGAGTACATTTTTTATATTTTTATTTATATAGAGAAGTCGATGAACCTAACAAGTACACAAAGGAGTCTATTAAGCTAATAAGTAAGAATAAAAAAATATACGAGTCCTAGAAAACATTTTTTTTGTATAATCGTGCTACAAATAATCACATTCTACCTTACTCATCATCCAAGTAGACTTTTTCATATGCTAAAAAAATGCTTCATATGGTACAACTAACTTCACTCATGAATCTCGATAATACCAAAGTGGACATATGTTTAGTTATTTTCATGTATATCGATAATTCCAATGTCTCTTCTAATTGTTCAACTCCTGCAATGAACATAAGCAAATGTATGCATACATCCACTTAAATATGTATGAAGATGTATAAATTGTTTCACGTTATATTGGCGTTCTTTGTGGCTTGCCCCTATCTCTTGATGACATTTAATTAAATTCACTGGACACCTCTCCTCCACTATGCATTCAATACAAACATTGCATTTCATGCAAGTATCTAGACTGCGATGTTGTATGATCTTCACGCACACACAATAAGTCTATCCTCTCATAACTGACCTTCACACACACAATAAGTCTAACCTCCCAAAACTCGCACGAGTTTTACCCCTTTGGAATTTCGCTGACTTTATATAATTTTTTAGAAATATTAAATACTAATAAAATTAAATAAGTTCATAATAATATAATTGACGTAATTAAATTATAAGAAAAATATATCGTAATATTAATAAAATATGGCAATAGAAAATATAATTTAATTCATAATCATCTAACATCTTGTCACACAAGAGCATAAATCCATAGACAAATATAAGGTCCATACCATCATAAAAGTTTTAAACTCTTTCGACTCCCAACACAACTAATAAATTCATTAGAAATACAAGTAATGAGTTAAAGGCTACACTACTTACACATATCCATGTGCAAACTCAAGTTGTCATGAACATACCACACTAAAGTCCGTCGGTCATAAGCACCTATGGATTCAAAAATAGAGAAGGTCAAAATTTTTCAATTAGAGTATGTAAAGGTCAGTTACATGATGCAACATGCATTTCATTTTTATAGCCATCATGATTATTAGCATAAAATTTAAATGTGAACTATTACAAAATCATCATAAGCATATATCATTGCATAATATAAGCATGATATACATTAATCATTTCATACATTGAGCATAACATACATGAGATACATAAGTGACTAAGCATCTTATATTGTTCATCATTATTTACTTCTTTATATTTTACATATTTAAATCTTAATCATATGATATATTTGAGTTCTCATTCACTTATATACTTCATTAACAAAATTATATGATTAAAGAATCTCGAGTAATATTAGCCCATTAGCATCAGCTAACTAGGCCAACCTTCCTCTTTAGGATCGATATGGAAAGCACATTCACTATTACTAGTGGCATAACCTTCAGGAAAGTATCTTTGACTACTTATCTCATAACCAATATGTGATGCATGCATAATTATACATATTTTAAATGTTAATTTATGTTTATTTTCATTCATTTCTACATTGCATTATTTTAGTTGTTTATTTGGATTTATTTATTTTAAGCTGGAAAATTATTCAATTTGTTAATTTTTATTGTCTAAGAGGCAAGAGTATGAAGAGATGAAGATTAAAAAAAATAGTACTCAATTCGAAGTTAAAACGATTTGAAATCATAATTTCAATATGTATATATCTTCCAGGATTGACTCTCACGGCCCGTGACAAAACAGTCACGACCAGTGACAAATCCAAAATGTTATTTCATGCCCACAAATCAATGATCATGGCCAGGAAAAGCCTCCATTTATTTTTCAAGGCCATCAAAGTTATTTCACGAACCGTGACAACCTCTTTCACGGTTGTGAAAGCTATTTCAAGGCCATAACAATCTAGACGTAAATTTTTAGTCTCAATCATGATCATGAGAGTCATTTCACGGTCCATATCCATGTTTTTACTTTCGATTATGGTCGTGAAAGATATTTGATGGCTCGTGAGAACCGCCAGATGCAGTTTTCAGCCGCAGTCACACACGTAAAAACCATTTCACAAGCCTTGACGACCTCCAGAATATTTTTTTCTTTGGTCACGGCCGTGACAACCTTATCACGGGTGATGAAACTTGTCGGGATGAAGTAAACTTTCATTTTTTGAAGTTGTTAAACCTTATCCTTTAGAAATTTTAACTCGGGATTGAGTTTTATCCACTAGAAATTGAAGTTCATCATGCGAAGACTCTTTCTATCTGCTGAAAACCTATAAATACACCTCGAAGACATCATTTTGAGGGGATGCAACATG
Source organism: Pontederia paniculata (assembly GCA_001647135.1). Classification (NCBI taxonomy): domain Eukaryota; kingdom Viridiplantae; phylum Streptophyta; class Magnoliopsida; order Commelinales; family Pontederiaceae; genus Pontederia; species Pontederia paniculata. The sequence continues at coordinate 12,694 of LTAE01001427.1, read as the reverse complement.
CCGGATGCAAGTGGCCTAAATTTCAAACTTCAAACCTGAAGAGCCAATGTTGAAGAAGAAGAATCTTGCACAGATTTTGAAGGAGAAAACCATCTAGGCATTTTTACTCCTTAATTATTCGTCTTTCTTTACTTTTGAAGGATGAACTCCCTTGTAGTGTCTTAGTTTATTTTCTGGAGTAAAATTTTATTGTAAGGGAAAAACCTATTGAACGCTATTGATAAATAATTTTAGTTCTTAAATTTTTTTATGCATATGAATGTTATGTGTAATGTTCTTTCATGACTTCTCTTAGATTTTAATTTTCATTAACATTCTGGATAAGAATAGCGATGTGTTATTTCTCTTCAATTTTTGAAATTGATCTTTGAAGTTGAGTCGAAGCATCACATACCACATCTAGATAGCATCCTGAAGAGGAATACCATAAATGTGAGATCTGTAATATTGAATAGGAACGATCCATAGCTTGGGAGATACAAATTAATGTGTCCCAAATTCCTAGTATATTAGATTGACATCTTGAAGAGGAACAACATAGTCTATTATATTTGATATAGATTATGCATGCTGGAAAGGACATCAGATTTCAAATAGATCTTAATCCTTATAAGAAGTTAATTAATTGAATACTAAAAATTATGGTAAATTTTGATTTATCACTATTCATCTTATCTCATGCTAATCTAGATGTTGTCATCACAATGCTTTCTTTTCTTTTCTTAATTTTCCTTTTGAAAATTATATTTTAGCCAAAACCCATTTTTCCTATTACTTGGTGGGAATAAATAAATATAGTTAATATAGTCCTCGTGGGAACGTTAACTCAACTCACCTAGAACTATTACTTGATACGACTAGTGCACTTGCTATGATTTTTGGCGTCGTTGTCAGGGGTTAATCAATTAACTATCTATTCTAGTTTTATTAGCTACTTGGATACTTTTATTTTCGCTTACTTTCACTTTTCTTTCGGTATTGTAAGTTTTTTAGGATATATCTTATGTGTGCACCATATTCAACAATGCTCAAGTCATCTAACCTTCAATGGCAAAGAAGCAACCAAAATCTAACTAACAGTGAAAGACAAAGACATAAGACAAAGGAAAATCAATTCAACAGTAGAGAGTCCAACTAGAGGCAACATCAATTCAAAATACTAGTAAGATGCTTCAGTCATATAATCAAGAAAATCCCTTGATGGACCCATTAGCCCTACTCATACATATGATGGGTGAGTTGATTATGAAACTTTTTGAACAAAAAAACTTGATTCAAGTGATGGAGAAGTAAATTTCCAATCTAATGTAGAGCAACAATGCTACTGATAGTGTAATCAATTCATGGCTCGCAGCTAAACCATCAATTGCACCAAAGATTAATCTTGAAGAGATGATTGGTCAATTGATCACAAACATTGAAAAAAGATTCCTCATGCAAGACCAAATCATGGCCAATTTGAAGGCACAACTGAAACAACCGAGAAGTCAACCCAAAGTTGATAGTGTCATGTTGTGTTCCGTAACTATCAGATGTTCGGTCAATTTCGAAGTCATTAAAACAAAGCTTTAAGCATTAAAGAAGCAAGTTGCATAATTGACTTCTCAAAATATTAAATTTCATAAGGGTAACAATGTGAAGAATATTTTTTTTTGGGGACCGTGTCGCAACCAACTGTAATCCTTCTCAAAGAAGATGAAAACCAAGAAAAAATAATCAAAAAATGACATGGATCACTCAGTGGTAGATTAAGAAAATAAGCGAGTATATAACTGAAGATAGGCAAATCAAAGGAGGACCTCACCTTTAGATGTCTGTATTAGTACAATAACAATGTCTCCTAATCAGTTGCTACCAAAAGAGAGCATAACACCATCAACTTCAATGATGTCGCAAAAGGTCACTTACAAGAGAAGAAAATCAAAAATATTTTGATCCACAACCAAAGAATAATTGAAGAAAGATTGGTTGAGCATATGATGATCATTGATGACGAAAGATGGGGGATAGAAGGGTACATGCTCTTTCACAACTATTGATATTCACCACGACAGTCATTCACGATCACATCGCAACTCTTGGTGAGACCATTCCTTATCTCATTTTTTTGTTTTATCGTGATATCCTTCTTTTTTTTTGTGAGTTAGTTTCTTTAGTGAAGTCATTTTTTCTTTCTTCTTTTTTTAGGTCGATTTTTAGTTGAGTCTTAGGTTGTTTAAATTTTTTTTAGCCGATGAGTCATCCTAAAGCTTTTCCAAACCATTTCAAAAGAACTTTTTCCTTCACGAGTCATGACCACCTGATCACGACCGTGAAACTATTCCTCGAGGTCAAAAAAATTCATTCACGACCATGGGCGAATGATACTTCAATGAATAAATCCTTCACAGATCGTGAATCCCTTTTCATGATCGCGATTGATTCATGAGTACCTTAATCACGATCGGGGTGCATGAAGTCATTACCTATAGGTGTGTCTAATGGGTTGTCAATGCTCACTCCTTTACAATCATCATCTTCTTCTTTGTAAGTAATTGGAGTACACTGGCCGCCACATTAAGCTGCTACAATAGCCACCTCACGGGATTACAGAGACCAAAGTTGTTAGCACCATCTTCGTCAACATGTCTGATGACCTTGTGAAGCTTCGGCAAAGTCTCAACAAAATGGAGTGTTCTACAACATTTAAAGTCTGAGTTCTCCTCATTGATCTATGGAGCATCACAAGAATCAGAAGACTCATACACTAGAGAACCCCAAGACGAAGAAAATGTTGAGAACCATATGGTCGAGCAACTATCAATTGAGTAATATGAGATAATGAATCTCTTCGAACTCACAAAGCATCGAATTGACAATTTCACATCACAAAAGCATTCCATTTGACTTTGCCAACATGCAATCCTATTTGGAGGCCATTTGGATTGAGATACTACACCAGTCTGAGGTCATTCAAACTTGAATCGACAACATGATGAGGATCATGCATAAACTACTATGCCAATAAGGACTTTACATCTTCCAACTCGAAATGCCACCTCAGCACTGCATCATTATATATTTAGGTTGCTTATATTCCATTTCTTTTCATTTTTAGCTATTACATGTTCATATTTTTTGTTGTGTATTTTTCTTTCAGGTTTTGGATTTCGACATTGAGGATAATGTTGAGTTCATGCTTGGAGAAGAATGAATTTCATGCATCATGCTTGCATTAGTATTTGCATATCATATTTTTTACCACATTTTTTTCCCTTTTGCATATTCATTAAGGCATTGCATTCAATATAAAAAAATAAATATTCCAAAATTTCCAAAATTACTATTCACCTTTTTTTTCCTCATATCTTATTATTTTAATTATCTTTTTAAGTAAAATTTCAAGGACATCTTGTTTACTGGATGAAGTTCGAATACTTTTCTTTTTATTGTTTATCACTTGAGTACTGGATAATAATGGTTTGAAGTTTGTCGCTAAGTAGAACTATGAACTCTTAAACTACAATTCTTGTTCAGTTTGTTTTTATTTTTATTTTAGCCTTGATAGTAGTAGCCTTTTTATTGAACATATAAGTATCTTTTGAGCATATAAAAAATTATGAAAAAATAATCATAAAGAAAAAGTTTGAAAATTTTCAAAGTAAAAATATATTGTAAATAAAGGAATTGAGGTAGTACTTATATTATTCAAAACCTGAGTGAGTTCAAACTGTTGAATCTAGGATCCCGAGATTATTTTGAATGATCACAAATTTGTAAGTGAACACAGTATGTACTAATGAACTTGTTTGAGCTGATTTCTGTAACATGACATAGACAAGTTCAGTACACCGGTCGACCTGAGCTAAAGGAATGGACGACCACTGCACACATAATACATATCATGAAGAATCATATGTGTGCAGTGGGCGTCCTAAGGATATAAACGGTCGACCAGTGAAATGAGGAGGAGGTTATATAAACAGCAAAGTGTATGGAGGAGGAGGCATATACGGTCGACCCAAGATATAAAGAGGGCGACCAGTATTGGACTGTGGGGGCAGTCAAGAGGAAGACCGATCGATCAGAGCTGAAGAAAGGGCGACCGACATTGATGGACTGTGGGGGCAGTCGAAGAAGACCGGTCGATCAGAGTTGAAGAAATGACGATT
>LTAE01001426.1:12869-50512 GCA_001647135.1 Pontederia paniculata | reverse complement strand
AAATTTCAAATACTCAAACAACTAAATTCGTAAAGTCTGTTTAAAACCTTCCTAAATTAGCTTAAATTCTCAAAATCCAATAGTGATAATGCTGAATATTCAAAAAGTGGAAAATGGAAATAAATCAGCACAAATTGTTTACAAAAGTGGTTATTGGGGTAAGCTTTTCGGGAACGGGGTCAACGTAAATAAGAATACCTTTTTCTGTCATCAAGGGTATATCTGAAAATAAACTTTCATAAGTTTGTCGCTACCCTAGATGTTGGTCTGTCAAGCGTCTCAAAACGCTGAGTTCCAATCGCTTGTCGCTATTATTAATTGTGCTTACCAAACACCTTAACTAGCGTATTGACTTGGTCAACACACTATACGCTACTGTAGACGCTAATTTAAATGCGTGCCAAATAGAATCATAATCAAAATGTAATACGATCAAAACATGTTGTTTAAGTTGTTATTTCTTGGTGTATGGAATTAAAGTTTGAATATTTTTCCTCTATATCAAGAGGTCAAAGTGATAACATGACAAGTTTGATCTATTTTTATTGTCATTCTGTTTGGCAAAGTTAATAATTTGATTAAAGGATAATAGATTCTAACAAATAACATATGATGGTTAAATATTAATGAATAACAAATAGCGATTTAGTTATAAATTTAATAAAAGTATTTGATGAATGTAGCGGTTGAACTAATTGACAAATATAAATATAACATAAATAAACAATAAGGATATAATTTGCATTGTCATTTACACGAGATATTTTATTATGTTATACATAATAACTAATTTCTTTATTTATTTTTAATAACATTAGTTTATTTAAGATTTTTTTTGTAACGAAGAAAAAATTATCAATTAAAACAAATAAAAATTAATGTTTATGATGATAAGAAGAATAGACAAGTGATTTTTTCCTAAAAAAAATGTGTAATGTGCCATTAAAAACAAAATAAAGTTCTATTTAAAATAAATATTTTTAGATAAAAAATAAAAATTATATATTAGAAATAAATGTCTAATATATAAACTCTTAATTCGATTGCCATTTAACCCCTAAAAATTACTTTAAAAAGGTATTTATCAAATATCTAGAATAAAATTGTGATGAAGTCAAAACTCTATTTATCTTCAAATTTTGACCTGTCAAATAAAATCTATATATAATATATGACGTTTTGTTGTTTGTATCATAAATGAAATAAAAGCTACTTTGACTGTTTTCTTAGATCTTTTTATATGTGCAAAATGATAGTAGGATGATAAATATGACAGTAAATCAACTACATCATTTTGGGACAAAACAAATCATAATTTTCATAAGAAAGAGTTGATTACACAGTATTTGGAAAAGTAGTCAGCTAATCCAACAACTCGACCTGCCCATATTAAAATTGGGTTATATTTGATTCCCATTAATAAATCAAATTTCACAAAACTCAGAATCTAATACGATTAAATTTTGTTATTGGACCAATAGGAAACCAAAATTTAGAATGGCCAAAATATTTTTTGCCCACAAGAGAACAAAAAAGTACAAACTAGAAAGGGTTTGCTGGCCTAGCATTATCATATACTGGGCCTGCCTCTTTTTTTTGGGCTTAGTTTGTTAGCAAATCTGCATCAAGTTTTTTTTAAATACATCAATAATCACTAATAAATAATAATAATGTCATGTCAAACTATTTGTTATAATTAAATAAAGGTTCACACAACTTGTTCTAATTTTCTCATAATCTTTTTTTTCTTAAGAAAACTTTTCTCTTCTCGAAAAAAATATTTCTTTTGATTGTTGAACAAGGATCAAAGATACTAAAATAACTTCGTAACACCAAAATAAAAAAAAAACTACTAGCATCTGACTATCTATCATATGAATAATAGTCGAAAAGATAATTTTTTTTACTTAAATTAATTATTTTAAAATTTAAATATGAAGCTGTTAACTTCAGTTAATCTTAAAGATGATCTCACTAAAGGTTGGCTTTACTATTTTTAGATGATATTAAATAAATGAATTAATTAAACAACATGCTCTTATAATAATATGAACAAATTACTAGCATATGACTATCTATCGTATGAACAATAGTCGAAAAGATAATTTTTTTACTTAAATTGATTATCTTAAAATTTAAATATGAAGCTCTTAACTTCAGTTAATCTTAAAGATGATCTCACTAAAGGTTGGCTTTACTATTTTTAGATGATGTTAAATAAATGAAATAACAATGAGGATGGTTAAATGAATTAGTTAAACGATATGCTCTTATAATAATACGAAATAAATACTTTGAGTAAAACATTTAAGATAATCAAAGCCTTAACAATTCAGGAACTTCTTTCATTATATAATTAGAGTCGGTTGTTGTTAAATAATTCTTGTATTATATATGGTTCTAATGTCTTATAAGAACTTTTTTTATTTTTATTTTATTTATTTATTTCTCGTTATAAGGAACTAAGAATAGACTTCTTAGTTAGTAATAAAACGCATGCCTTGAATCTTGATAACAAATGTCATCCTAAGTTTTTTTTATATATATAGGAACCTTTCGACAACTCCTTAATGACATTATATCAACCTTTCTCTAATTGTTACAACAGTGCCTTATCTTAATTTTGAATCATGCGTCTAAAATTATCGTAGCTATTATTTTATCCATAAATAATGCAGCAACATATAACATTATAAAAAGGAATCACATAATGCTAACAATTGCTTGCACGTCTAACTGCGATTCTTTCTTCCTCCAATATTATTTTCTATTCCTATATATCTTTTTCCAGCTGTTATTTGGTTGTAGAAAGCAATTAGTACCAGTCCTATGCTTCATTGCCAAATCATGATTAATATAAAATTATGGCAAACAATTAATACTGTCACGAGGAACAAAAAATATACATCATGAACAACATATATATATATACATATATATATATATATACATATATATATATATATATATATATATATATGTTATAACCTAGTAATACAGACACACGAAAAATTCCATATTCTACAGTCAAGTTAATTAGTTGACACTATATTATAATTAGATTTTAATATTCGAATAATTAATATTTAGGGGTTAATTAAGGAATGAGTTAATTTTAAATGGAACTACACTCATAGTTCCAATTTAATTTGATCGGTAAAAAAATGTTTTTTAATTATTTTATAGTAGTTTCAAATTCACAAATATTGCAGTGTATATACAGTTTTGGTCATTTTAATGTTTTTCTGATAAATAATTAAAGAAAATAATAGAGGTGTAACGCCATATTATCTATTTTATCTGAGTAAGATATTAAATTATGATGAATATTAAAATATTCTTTTTTATAAGTTATTAGATTTATCATATAAAATAAGTAGTATAATGTTACATACTTAAAGATGTAGTATTTTTATTAAATTCATAATTAAATATATATTTTTTCGGAGTTCTGAAAATATTTGGTAAGCATGCATATATTTGCAGGGTTGTGTGTTAATCAACTTTCAACATATTCAACATGAAGACTTTAACTCTTTATAACAAGAAAAATAACAAATTTGCTCTCTCTTAAAAACATATTTTTTTTTCCTCTTAAGTTAAAGATCAGGATAACCATCAAGAAGCTTACTATGTCAAAGTTCCTGATAAGAAGAAATATCATACAACTATTCAAGGATTACTTTTTCCATCTTTAAGCCAATAGATTATTATTATTATTATTAAAGCCAAAAATTTCTTGCTCATGTAGGCAAAAGTAGAGGCGAAGGAACCAAGCAAACTTCGCATGGCAAACAACTGAACCTTTTTTGTTGGAAATATATTTATAAAGCGACGTACAAGTGAAAGAACAAGAAGAGATGAAAGCTACCTACAATTTGACTACCTCCATATTATATTTTCTTAGCTTATAAAGTCTATTATTATTATTATTATTATTATTATTATTATTATATAATAAATTAATGATGGGAGCTGAAACGTTTCTATACCGAAATTGAGATCATAAACTTTTTTACAAACAGGGGTGTAAGGAAAAAATAAAAAAAAATCACTTCTGATTGGAAACTCAAATTCGTGCTACCTATGAAAGAAATGAAGCTAGATTGATAAATTTTTAGTATGAGAAAAAAACCCTCAAATTTTCAATTTACATACTCAATTACTTATTTCTTTAAAAAAATAATTAGGTGTCAGTGGATTTATGTCTGATTTCTTGAGTTTTTACACTGCAATAAACAGGATCAAGTTAAAAATAAAATAAAAGGAACTGATATCTTATTGAAGCAAGAATAGGCCAGAATAAGTAAATAAATAAAGTAAATTAAAAATGAAAATAAAATAAATGGCAGCTTGTTGTTGTGACCCTGAGGCGAAATTTCACACCATCTGTGTTTCCTCTTGATACTGTCCCAAGAGGCCGAGACCATCTTTTTTCACTACCTCTCTCTCTCTCTTTCTGCTTCTCTTCTACGGCAATCCAAATCCAATTCCATTCCTGGTATTAAAGCCCTCCTTCTCTTCACCTCTCTCAAGTTATACGAAATCCTAAGATCTTTGTAGCATAAAAAAACCACTTTTAGACATTTTTTTTCCATTTTGCTCTCCAATTGTTGGCTATTTGGGCCAAGGGATTAGTCTCCCTTTCTCCCATGGTCCTAATTTTATTGGCAATTTTTTTCTGCTCTGGTTCCATAAGAATTAATAGCGGGTGAACATGAGATTGAGGAGAAGGTGAGACATGGAGGAATAAGATTGGAGATTTCTGCGTCAAGTTTACTGGAATTGGCGGCCCGATTTGCCTATTAGGGATTTCGGCTGCGGAGATTTCAGCGCCAAAATTGGATTTTTGGATCCGTGTTTCCCCCCCGCCGCACCTTCCCTTTACTTTCTCTCAAGTCTTGGCCGAGTGCCGATCGCGAAGCCAGAAGCGTAAGCAATCGTTGTTGATTTGGGGAAATCGCTGCCATGATATAAAGTTAGCGTCTTTTTTAGTTGAGCCTTCGAGAAATCTACTCAAAATAGCATCTTGCGTTGTGCACTGGATCGAACTCTCCGTAAACTTATAGATGTTTTTGGGCGAGGCTTTTCTTGGATTAATGCTTTAGTTAATAGGAAGCAATAAGATTCCTTTTTTCCTTTCTGGGTTGTAATGGGCTGCGTCTGCGCTAAAGGAATCAATGGAGACGACCATGTGGAGAAGAAGAAGAGGCGGCAACAGCAGCGCGAGAGCCAATCCTTGAAGCGATTGGTCAGTTCTTCCAAGAGTGATGAGATTGCAGTGGCAGATGTGGATGCCGGAGCCTGCAACGATGGAAGCACGACACGGCTTATATCTAACTCTCATGAGCATGTGGTCATGCCCCTGCCTGTTCTTTCAGTTGAGGAAGAGAAGAAAGAGGAGGCTGCAGTGGTGCTAGAGAAAACTCAGAAGCTGCCATCACAAATTCGGTCCAATGCAGATGTCGGGGTAAAGGGGACAGAGCTCAACTCGAAGGCTTCGGGGGAAAGGATTGTGGAGGAACCTGACTTGACAATCTCCAGTGTTCCCAATGGATTCAAGGGGGAGCATGTTGCAGCTGGTTGGCCTTCATGGCTGACATCTGTAGCGGGAGAAGCTGTCAAAGGATGGTTGCCTCGAAGGGCGGATTCATTTGAGAAGTTAAACAAGGTATCACTGTACACTGTAGTGTCAGCATCTTTCTCTCGCTCTCTTTACTATGATTGTATTTTTTTTTATTTTTTGTCAATAATTTGGCACTTGCTTCGCTGTTTGCAATTGTCATTAAACTATTTTTATTTCTGTTTGTGGTCATGCTACTGCTCAATGCTGAACACCGAAATTATACCACAGAACCATATTGCATATGAATATTTTTTGAGAGTTCTCGTATATGTTGATTTTTATTTTCTACTTTCTGTAAAATTAAGGCACTGGATAACAAAAATCACAACACACAGAATGTCAACCAATGACTTTGGTCCCATATGTGAACTCTTTCATAGCAAATCTACCATGATTTGATGGCTAGATAGGTTATAGTAGTTTATAGGAAAATTAGCGCAGTATCTCTGTTATAGTATCAATTTAACTCGATTTTCCATTTTTGAGAAAGAATTTTAGTACTGGTGGGTAACATATGTGATTCTACTAGACCAAAGTAAGCGAAGAGTAACATAAAGGCAAGGCATGCAATACATGCAAATGGTACAGCATATTATTTTCTCCCCTTGCACATCCTGATTCCAGTGGTTCCATAAATCACTCCTTTTGTGCATGGAATATCCTGTTTCCTATAATTCATGTTGTAGAATAAGAACTTCTATATGATTATTAGATAAAAAACTTAAGTTGATAAGCCTATTAAATTATGGTATACACTCCCCTCCAGAAACAATTATATATACACCTTTGGTTTGGTGACTTATTCCATTTCTTTCAGAGGTTTAGAGAAAAAATTGAAACATGAACAATGAAGCTAGACTATGTCTATGTTGACAATATATGTAGTGAATGATACATGCATGATTAAGGTTAGACTGCCCATTTAATCAACTGGCTCTGGAGTTGCTTTTGTGTTGGGCAAAACTTTTCAATCCATGCTTAATTTGATCTGCAAAATTATGACCCCAGGTTCAAGTTCAAATTGATTTTAGTTGTTTTGACTGCTTGCATCCTTATACTCTTGAACTCTAGTTGCTGAACTATGAGTCTTTTTATTGTAGCACTGGCAGTTACAGTACTGTTTGAATTATATTTTTGATATAAAATTTAGACGATTTCCCTGAATAGACATGCACTTAAAGGTTTTACTTGTTTTCAATATTCTTTTTTCTTTGTTGTATTTGACACATTAAAGTTTACTGAAATGTCTCTGGAATGAGTGTTCACATAAGAAGAGCCAGCTCAATTATTACAATTTATTTTGGCAACAAGATAGATACAACCATTACACTGATACTGTTTCTTTTTTTGAAGAGAGGAAAGGATGACTACAAGTTTGGTAGTCTCCCGTACACTGATACTGTTTCTAATTGTCTTTCTCTCTTTGTTTTCTGCAGATTGGTCAGGGAACATATAGCAGTGTGTATAAAGCCCGTGATCTTGTTACTGGAAAACTTGTTGCACTTAAGAAAGTCAGATTCGTTAATATAGATGCTGAAAGTGTACGCTTTATGGCTAGGGAAATTCATATTTTACGTAGACTTGAGCATCCAAATGTTATCAAATTAGAAGCATTAGTTACATCAAGAATGTCGTGTAACTTATATCTCGTTTTTGAGTATATGGAGCATGATCTTGCAGGAATCGCAGGGACACCCGGTATAAGATTTACTGAGTCCCAGGTATTTCTTATGAATATTTTACTTCTATAGTGCTTTGCTTTTATTATGTGGTTTCTCTTGGTCCCATTTTTCTGATCTGCAGGTGGTTTGCATCTCAGGTAAAATGCTATATGCAACAACTACTTTCTGGGCTTGATCATTGCCATAGTCATGGTGTCTTACATCGGGACATCAAATGTGCCAATCTTCTTATTAACAACAATGGCGTCCTGAAGATAGCAGACTTTGGGTTGGCTACATTTTACAATCCTAATCACAAGCAGCACTTAACGAGCCGTGTTGTAACATTATGGTACCGGCCTCCTGAGCTCTTGTTGGGCGCAACAGAGTATGGAGTTGCTGTAGACCTGTGGAGTGCTGGTTGTATTCTTGCGGAATTGCTTGCTGGGAGACCCATTATGCCTGGAAGAACAGAGGTAGTTTTTTCTTTCAGCATCGAAGATTTATATATTTAATTTCTGATGTACTCAGTTGATATAGCACGTGAAAAACTGCTGCATTCAGTGAGGAATTTTATGAGACTACATATTTATTCACAAACAAATTTGTGATAAATACTCATTCACCTGCTGCTTCAAAAAAATAATCCTCATTCACCTGTATAAATAAAGTGGTCATCTCATTTTCAACCACATAGATTACTGATGATTTTCATCCACCTGTATGAATCCTTTTCCCTCTAAAAAAAATTCCACCTGACATTAGTCTCTTGTTATCCATCTCGATGATAAAGGTACACTTGCTTCTTGATTAGATCCTTGTGTTTTACCCTTCTTTGGTCCATCTACCTGCATTTCATTAATGTTCCATATTCCTTGCACTATTGATTATAATCAGATATCTGCTGCCTGTATGTCAATTTTTTTTAAATACTGATTGAAATATTATCTAAGCATTAACTAACTGACTTGTAGGTGGAGCAATTGCATAAGATATTTAAACTATGTGGCTCACCATCAGAGCAATTTTGGAGGACATCAAAATTGCCCCATGCGACCAGCTTTAAGCCACAACAACCTTACCCACGCTGTATCCATGACACTTTTAGTGAATTTCCTTCTTCAGCTCTAGCACTTTTGGACTGTCTACTTGCAGTAGAACCAGCAGGACGCGGAACTGCTGCTTCAGCCCTTAAGAGTGAAGTATGATGTTTTTTTTTTCATATTATTCGAATGCAAGGCCTTGATTTTTTTTGTATGATTGAAGCTTCAAATTATGTTTAAAGTTCTTTTAGTTGCTTATTTATTTTGTTTCGTTCATCATTGCGTGATTTGAAAGTTTTGCTGTATTTCCTTAACACTTTACTTTTCGTAATAATTTCGTATTTTTTGTATGATCAAATACTAGTTTCACAGTTAATCTTTTATTTTGAGAAGGCACAATGAATCTTATTAACATCCTATGCTATCATAATTAATTCGAATTTCAGTGTGCTCATGGTGATTTATTGTTTCAGTTCTTCACTACAAAACCTTTTGCATGTGATCCATCAAGTCTGCCTAAATATCCTCCAAGCAAGGAATATGACGTTAAACTTCGGAATGAGGAAGCTCGAAGGTAGTTATTTTCCACACATATGTCTCATGTGTCTATCATGTTTTGTGATCTTTTAAAATGACATTCTGATGATCATCTGGTTAAGTAGAAATGATGTTAACTATCCTATGTTCTGTGCGATTTAAAGATTACCTTGTCATTTTGTGTTGATAAATACTGTATACATATATACAATAGGCAAAGAGAAGCAGCAACAAAAGCTAGTGGATCTGAATCTGGAAGAAGGAAAGAAATGCCAGTTCCTGCCAATGTGGAATTTCAGGTATCAGTAAGATTAGTTTTATAATCCCTCAGTTAAGGTGGAATCATTTTGTGTTCCAGTATATGCCATCCAATGGAACTTGCATTATATTGTACAACATTCCATTTCCCACCCCCTTGTTTTTGGTTTTAGTTGAAGCCTTGACATACATTTTTCAAACTATTTAGATTTATATAAGCAGCACCAAGAATTAGCACACACAACATAATTTGCTGAGTGAAGAGTAACAGTGCTGAAGTGTGCATGCCTTATGGCTTGATATTTCAATCTTGAAGTTTGAAGTCATCTTCTGTTGATTGCTGATTTTCTGTAGTATATGTTGACTTGGAAGAGAATATAATTAGAAGTGAATTTACAGTGGGCAGAGGATACATGAAATTAGAAGCTAGGATACACGGAGGTGAACTCTTAATAAAGAGTCTTTTGCACTTTGAGTAGTGAATCCTGCAATATGAACTCCAGTCCCATCCTTGTAAGTGTAGAAGTAAAATTTACAGTGGACAGAGGATATATGAAATTAGAAGCTCGGATACATGGAGATGAACTCCTAATAAAGAGTCTTTTGCACTCAGTTTGAGTAGTGACTCCTGCAATGTGAATTCCAGTCCCATTCTTATTAGCTTATTCTGTTCTTTGAGGTATGTTTCTTGGCAGTCCCAGTCCATATCTTTACTCTATTTCCCCTGTTCTGCACTTTGTGATTCTTAAATGATCATGCATAGATATTGCAAGTGACTACCACTTGTAGATGTAAACCCTCACTTCAATATTTTTTAGAAGTAAAAACGATTACTAGATTATACGCCATGAATGTGTATGTATTGATATGAAAAAGCTATGAGATGTGCATGTGTGATCAAAAGCCACATGCGTGTCCAAAATCCAAAAGCTATGGAGGTGGAGCCACAAAAAACTCGCGTACTCTATACCACCGCACTTCCAATTGTTTCAAACAGACAGGCACTGTTTAGAGAATGCTGATACTTTTCATTTTCTTATGTTCTGGTAGAGACTCTATTAAGTTCAAAATGAAATCGACTTATTCTGATTAAAACCAGTTGGACCTTGATCAAAATTAATCAATAATCAGGTACCTTCAGAATTGAGATCAGTTTGATCCTGTAGTAATGATGTAGTTACTTGGTTCCAGTAGCTCAACTGTTCTAAGAGTAATATACTCTCAGATCAACTTAATGCTGTTTGATTTGCACAAACATTGCCAAATCAAGAAAAAATAAAACTATCGCGAAAAGAGGGAGCCAAAATAATGGTAGAGGGAAAAAGAAACCCTGCCATCATGGTAGAGCGGCACCCATCAGCGTCATCATTGCCCACCTCTTTTGCCAGAGCATCGACCCCATGAGGCAGTGAGAGTCGAGGGGTTGACAACTTGAATTTGATATCTAAAATAGAAACAAGAATATGCTTAGAACTAAATAGGATTGTCAAACTACTCTGCAGTGGCGGGTTCCACGTGGGCCTTGTCATTTGCATTCGGAAGTTAATAAATAATTTATTGGTAAATTAAAATTACTAGATTAAAAACCTAGAGTGTTTTCTCTTTGAAAAAGAATAAACCTTGAGTCTTATTATGCATGAAAGCTGGCATGTGTTTGTTGCAAGAACTATGAAACTGGTTTATTGTTTTCAGTTGCTACTGAGAAGCCTTTCATTTGAAATAGTTAATGGTACGTCTTGCTTAGGCAAATCCATGCTTGAGCTGTTTTTCTCATAATAAGGACTTTGTCTAAAAAGTGGTCTGCACTAAGGCAAAAGGAAAAACAACAGAACTAGGTTTTTGGTTTCATGATGCATTTGTCACATGTAAGATATGCTTCATGTTTAGAGTTTTGTTGCACAAACGGGACGATCTACGCTCCTCCATATCAACTTGCCCCTTTGGGGTTAGTACTCATGTTGAATTGGAAGGACTTCATCTGGAAGATGTTAGTTTCATGATGGCCTTCCACTGTATTTTTTTCTCTAACGAGAAGTTATCATCCATAGACTTGAGCTGGAGCTTTCATTCGTGTAGTAAAGGAACCAGATATACTTGAAAGTTCTGTGATGTTTTGTTTAATTATGTTAATTAAAAAAAATGTTTTAGATGAACAGAGTTATTTCTTACTTGACTATGAATGTATAATATAGTCAACATTGATACTATTTTTTAGGTCTTACGAACCTTACATGAGCCATTTGATCAAGATGCATGCAACTCTTTTTTCTATTATTGTGCCTGCTGTTATATAGTGGAGAGAATTTATGGGTATGACATGAGGATCTCAAGTTATTTGTACTTTTTCTAATAAGATCTATCCATGTTTTACTACAATTGGTGCAGCGACAGCAAACACAGAGGAATGCCAGCTATAGCAATTACAATGCAAAAGAAGATATGTCATCAGGTCTACAGGTTAATTCTCGTAGGGGAACAGCAGAGAATGGCTTCTCTCATCGTGGTCGTTCTGGTCATTTATATACTGCGGAGGTACCGAACATGCTTCAAGGCAGGGGCCCAGAACTTTCCATCACATCAGGTCCGGTAGTTACAAGAAGCAATACTGCAAGGCTAGATCGTCGAGAGAGTGCTAGACACTTACCAAGGCAACAATCAGGTGCCAGATACAGTCTTGTCGATGAGACATCTGAGAAACAAGAATGGACTGACCACTTGCTGAATGGGCCTCCCTCATCTCATAGAAAGGATGATAAAGCAGGAGATAATGAACCAACACTGGTAAGCCCTATTTGTTTTTTTCATCTATGGCATATCAGTGATATAGTTGCTATTTCATATTTGCAACTGTTGAATAAGAAGAAATTGCTTTTAAGGTTGCTATGCTGTGTGGTCATAATAATCTAGTAATTCAAATTGGAAGTTCATTTAGTTTAATGTTCTAGTACGATACCATGCATTTTTTTCTTTTACTTCTCGTATTGTGACGAAAAACCAGTGACTATTTTGATGTCAATAGTATTCTAGATATATTAATAGAAGGGAAGGAATTAGTACAAGGTGCTTGAAAAATAACCCTTACCTTTTTCCATACAAGTTTGAACTCAGCATGCTATACAATTTTCGCTATAGGAGTGGTCTTATCCTGGTCAATACCGCCTGGATCAAGGCAAGTTTTAAAAAACCGCAACATCCCAGTCTTATCCTGGTTTACACAAAATTACAGGACTTAGATATATGGTTGTCAGTCAATCTAAGTCCTGTAATTTTACTTATCCATTGATGTATTCATTTTCACAATAATTATTAATTGATGCATATTTATCACCATTTTCTCTTAGTTGCCTTTGGTTGTACAGCTTTTATTCTCAGAAGAAATTTAAAAAAACAAGGGTGTCCTGTTTTAAATTGGGCCATCTTGGTCTCGTCCCAGTCAAATTAGATCTAGGACCATTTTCTGTTGTCCCTGTTGATACCGGGCTGGGACCAGGACTGCTTTATCCCAGTTCCGAACCCGGTATTGACCACCCCTAGAATCAACCATCTTTGAATATGTATCATGTTAAATTCAAATAGTCCAAAGCCAACAACATGATCTTCTGATGCCAATACTGATAAGTAACACCAGACTGATACACCTCCCATCTTGTAGTTACTCCTAGAAGTCCCAAGGCAGTGTCATTCATAGAAAACCTTCAACATTTGGAATATCTTTTAGTTTAACTACTAGATGATTTAAGATTGTCAAGATCCCAATCTAGGTCTAAAATGTGACTATTTTCGAGCTTCTAATCAATCATGATCTCACTCTGATGGTTTTCATGAGATCTTGGGTCGGATTTTAAGATCTTATGATCCTGTTGGATTCTACTGATCTGAGAAGATGAATAAACTCATTTAAATAAAGACAAATATTATGTTCGTGACAATGATAAACTTAATGATAATATATATATGATATCCAATATATATTTTTTTTTGTATTTGCACATGTGAATTTGTCGGATTGTGACATCTTAAACTGTGAATTTAGAGTTGAGACCAACAAATTTCTAAACAAAGTATTTATCTATTCTTTAAAATAAAATATTTCTTTATAGGTAGGATCCTATGATTACCTATTTGATTTTGTTATTTATTAATCTTTGAACCCTTTCTTATCTTGTGTAGGATTTTAATTGTGACAACCTTTCATGAAACTATACCCAAATTCTTCATGATACTTTAGAAATTACTTAAAGATGAAATGCTAAATTGCATGTTAAACATTGTATTCTGGGTTAAATTCATCAAACATTTTTTGTTGGGAACAACTGCACTCCTTGAGAACAGGAGGATGAGAAAACAAAAAAATCGAGACGTGTCAAATTTGTGGGAGCTAGACGTGCAACTGGATGATTGTTGAGGAGAGCATCTGGCATGTTTAAAATACTGTGTTGAAGAGTGGTAGGAGGAAAGAAGTACAAGTAATTGAGAAAATATAAAAAGTGAGAGCAAGTAGAAAGAGCCACTGATGGTGGTTCATGATTTTATCCTGGCAATAGAAAAAGGAGACAAGGATGCACTACTTCTACACGCTACATTTAGATGTATCACTATGATCATTTTAGCTCATGAAAGTGATAACAGAATTACTTCTGTAAGTTAAATGCCTTGGTGCTAAGCGGGTGACTACCAAATTGTATAGTCGCCCTTTTTCCTTTCAAAAAAAAAAAGCCTTGGTGCTGGGTCTGGCATAGCAGAAAAGCTGGAACAGGCTCTTCAGAGCAGAGATATTAAAATAAACTAATTATATCAATTACAGATAGGGGTGGTACCAAAACATTCTATATTTTTGAGATCCTTATGTTTACTAGCCTAGAAATACCTTAATGTTGAAGGCAAAACTATTTAAAAGTGATTGTTAGAAGGTAATGTTTTATCTGTTATTAGATAAATATGCATCGATAATATTTAAGTTTCGTTAAGCACGCCTTATGCAATTAAGCTTTGAACCAAACTTTCTTTGTTCCTTTCTTTTAGCAAGAACTTAGTTTTTGTTCTTCATGATAAAGAACCAAATGTTGGATGCTTTTCAGGGTTATGACACTCAGAAGAACAGAATCCTTTACTCGGGACCTCTTATGCCTCCGGGGGGTAACATGGACGAGATGCTCAAAGAGCATGAGCGACAAATTCAGCAGGCAGTGCGCAGAGCACGGTTTGACAAGACCAAAACCAAGGGTCAAGGTCAAAGAGGCCTGTCTGAGTCCTTACTCTATGCAAGCAGAAACGGCGGCTCGGATCATTGATGATATGATCTGCGAATTTACAGAGGATTGTGGAATTTGTACTGGCTTGAGTTGCCCCTTGTGTAGGTAAAACCCATCCAAATTTCACCAACTGTACATAAATTGCATGAGCTATTTGTGGGTTTTTGGGGCAACTGCCAGATACATATTGTTGGATGGGAAAGGCGCGCTATTATGTGGGCAAGATTTACTAAGCCATAGTGTTTCAGATTGTAAGAGGATTTCAATCATCATTATGTTGCTTATGGGCAACACATACATGTAGCTGATGCTGCTTTCTGCTGCTTATGCAATGCAGATTTATCTTCATTCAATTTTTTATCTTGAGAATCCAGTTCAAGCCATGTATTTAACAGCTAACGTATGGAAAGGATGTGGGATTCAGATGACTAATTCATGTTTTTGTGGTTCTCTTAAAAATTGGTTCTAAGCAAGGACACAACGAACACTATTTGATGACAACATCAATTCAGATGATCAGCTTGTTGGGTCGATGCACGAATCATTCTTCTGCTGCATCATCTGCTTCTGTTTATGCTGCTTTTTGCTTAGTTACTTGAGCCACTTGTGGAGCATGCCAAACGAGGTTTGAATTTTGTTTTTTTTTAAAGCACGACTAGCTCTTTTTCCATCAAAATTCATTCTCTTTTTTTCTAATTGAGATTTATCTCTCATAAATATCTGCAATCGCAAGTCCCCTCAGCATATATCACCAAAACTGACAGACTCATCAGCAACGACGTAGCAACATTGGCGTTCAGGCGAAGTGCACAGGGCACCGTTCAGCCAGACATCTCTGGTTGCATTCCGGTGTACTACTGCAGCTGCCGAGGTAGCGGCAGCGGTCACTGCAATGCTCCCGTCCCATCCAAAAATTTTTTGTGTTGGATTCATTGACCCGTATGGATTTAAAACTCATCTTGTATCGTTAGGGAGTCGTCACTTATAAGTACGACATCAACTTTGTATTTTATCCATGTGGAGCTATCCTTGGGCCTTTGCTTTGGGTTATTACATTCTTCCTCTCTTGAAATCTCAAGATCCTCGTTGAGGGGTCTCACATTGTTCAAGTCAGGGAGTTGTCACTTATAAGTACGACATCAACTTCGTATTTTATCCATGTGGGGCTATCCCTAGGCTTTTGCTTTGGGTCGATACATTCTTCCTCTCTTGGAATCTCAAGATCCTCATTGAGGGGTCTCACATTGTTCAAGTCAGCACGCGAGGCTAGTTCTGATACTATTTGTAACACCTCTGTCCCATTCAAAAAATTATTCGCTTTGGGTCCATAACTCGTAGAATTTAAAATGCGTCTTATATGGTTATAAAGACAGTCCATTTATAAGCCATCATTTATCTTCGTATTTTATCCATGTGAAAATTATTTCTTAACTTTTGCCTTGGGTCATTACATCCTTCCCCCTTTGAGGCTCAACATCTTCATTGAGGGGTTCCACATAGTTCGAATGAGCACGCGAGGTCAGCTCTGGTACCATCCCTATGCATACGTCTCATTTAAGAAATCATCTGCTTTGGGCACGAATTTTAAAATGCATCTTGTATGATTAGAAAGGCAATCACTTATAAGTTCATCATCACCTCCGTGTTTTATTCATTTGAGACTATCCTTTGGCTTTTGCATTGAGTCATTACATTATTCCCCTTTTGGAGGTCCAAGGTCCTCGTTGAGGGGTCCCACATGGTACATGTGAGCACGTGATGACAACTTTGATATCATTTGTAACGCCCATGTCCCGTTCAAGAGTTTGTCCGCTTTGGGTTCATGACCCGTATGAATTTAAAGTGCCTCTTGTATGGTTAGAAAGACAGTCATTTATAAGCTCATCATCACCTCTGTATTTTGTCCATGTGAGATTATCCCTTGGCCTTTGTCTCTGTAATGCTCCCATCTCATTTAAAAAATTATTCACTTTGAGTCCATGAGCTACACAATTGAAAACACGTCTTGTATGATTAGGAAGACAATCATTTATAAGTTCATCATCATCTTCGTATTTTGTTCAGGTGAAATTATCTCTTGATCTTTGTATTGGGTCACTACAGCCGCCATCACATGAACGTACGGGTCCTGCAACAATCATGCAAGCCAGATATATCAAAGTTGACTCCCACTGATCACAGCTGACAGCACAGAAGCTAATTCTTGAAAGAGCACACTTACCATCGAGCGTTGAAGAGAGAAGCAACAAGCTGATGAGGAGGAGGAGGAGGAGGAGGAGGATTGCTTCTGCGCCATTGTAGAGTTCTGTACCTGTTGCCCGGTGTAGTATCATATGTTTGCATGTACTCGAGCATGGTTGATGGCATTTATAAAGGAAGGAATCTTTCACACAATCTCTCGTCTTTCAGATCTCAGATTTGACGCGTGCGATCATGGATTCTTCCGCTCCATGCTTTACTAGAATTATCGGAATCATAGGCGAAAAGAATTAAGTTAAAAGAACAAGTATCGGAACAGTTGCCATATCAAGCTCACGTAATGAATGCAACAGGTCCTTGTTAATTTATGTGATATATTGGCGGCATTAATTTCCAGAACACAAAGGAATGTGAAATCACATACAACATTTAATTTCAGCGTTCAACGTTTCTTATTAGTTATTAATAAGCAATTTCTTTGTCATTTCTTCTCCCCCAAGTTTCTCATCTTTTTTTTTCGGTAAACCAAGTTTCTCATCTTTGATATGCTGCAAATTAATGACATATATAATACAAGATAGGAATAATTAGCTGAGAATTCCTCAAATTTCGCTCGTCGTATGATATGTTCATAAAATATAATGTTTGGTCTTCTCTCATAAACAATATTATTTATTTTCGATGTAATTTTTCTTTCTATTACAAAAAGAGGTTTGTTGGCACAATATAAGAAAATTAAATGTTGAAAAATAAATAGATACATAAATTTCACGAGTGAAACCAAATTTAATTTTTTTGATACATAAGTTGTGGGGTAAACATGATTTTATTTTCCTCATAAATTGCACCTTGATCATCGATCACATGGCTAAACCGTTCCAATTGAACATAATTAAAATGGTTCGAATATTTTTTAGTCGCTGAAGTGATGGTGACTTGGAGCACGAAAGAATTTCAAATTTTTGGTCTACTTATCCTAATAAAATCTCACTAATTTCTTCAACGAAAAATGATTTGGTCATTAATAGCTGTCGATTCAGTTATTCAATTTAATAAAACGTTTTGGGCAAACATAGAAGATAATACAAAATAATTTAGTTATTTTTGTAATAAGTTAAATGGAGGTTGAGAGTACTCTGCTCTACATTTGATGTATAGCATCCGTATTTTCATGTTTAAAATCGTCGATCAACTTATACGGCAAAATAATATATGTTCATCGAACTAATCCGACAATCCAATGTAATATAAGACTAAAAAATCATGATAATTATATTAATAAAATAATTTAATTTTTTTTATCATGAACATAAAATAATAATTCAATAGTTACGATCATCATCAAACTTACTATATAATTAAATACAAACAAATTAACAAATAGTTGTAGAATTAATGAAACTGATAAGTAATGGCAATCGAAAGTAATGCTATACACCATGTGCATTGCAACGTGTTCTACATATTCAATTTTCTCTTTCGTAATTTACATCATTATATACGTTGATATTTTTACTATAAAACATTAAGCAATTTATTTCTAATTAACTACTTTATTATTCTAAAAGTTGGATACATAAACAAATCAAGAGATTAAACTCGATCATATCAATGGAAAGAAAAGATTTGAAAGACAAGTACAGTATTTACAAAAACATGAGAATTAAAAAAAATAACAAAACAATCGGGAAATCTCTTCCAATAATAACGCAAGATATATTTCACTACCAATTGTTCGTAAAAAAAATACATATTTAAATAAATATGTAAACCAAGGAGGGCAAATGTTACAATCAATTTCTAATCATCAGTGTGAGCCATAGATGAAAGAAATTATATATGAACTCCCAAGTCCTAACAAATGTTTGGTGTTTGGCAAAGCTAATAGTTTCGAAATGTGCGCTTAAACATATAAACCTCCCCATTCTTCCTTCAGTATAAATCTTCGGCAGCATCATAGTTTTAGTAAACATATTCTTTTTTCACAACATTTCTTTTTCAGCACAATACACTAAAAGCTATAAAATGCAAAAAATAATTAGTTTGGTGCCAGAGTTACTAAATGCAAAAAAGAAATTATTAAACGCAAAATTATACTACTAAAAGCCACATAGAACTTTATACCAATGATGAGACTTTGCAACTAACTGTACATTCAACTTGAAAGAAGTTACTTCAATGACTGTCCTGTTTTTTTATCCATCTAACCATATTCAACTTTGAAGCATATAGTCGTAAGGAATATGCCATTAGATACACCAAATTTTAGACAAGAACTTAGAGAAACATAATTATCAATACGGTGTAAATACCTTCTGTACAAATAATTCGTTTGGTTGCCCTTGATAAAATTGACTACTACAAACTCAAATGCTAAGAGCTATCTTGCTTTGGCTTCCTGCTCAATTCCGAGTACTGTCCTCCCATAAGCTGCAAAATTTCCACCCAAAGTTTGGAAGAGGCATCTGCAGATGCACCACTAATTAAATTCGAACTGCAGGCAGCCACAACCCAGTAGCCTGATTCAATTTCATCCAGCAACTGATCAAACTGCCAGCCAGCATATCCAATGAAGAACCTAAAATCTTGAGCCTTAAGCACTCCTTTCTTGATGAGTGTTGCAGCCTCATCTAAGCTATTCCTGGCACCAAAGCAGACGCCTGGAACCACCTTCTCAAAGCCTGGAAGTGGTGTACTATCACCAGTATTGAATAAGAACATATTAGCATCAAGTGGTCCACCTCGGTGAAGAGAACACTCAGCAAAGGTGTTTGCTAGGTGAGGATTTGATGGTTTCATGTGCTTGATCTTTTGATGGAGTGGTTTGTTTAAGATGATTCCAAACGGACCTTCTCTTGGGTCTCTGGATCCCATCCTGAGGAGTAGGACAACAGTTCTCTCAAAGCTAGCTACTCCATCAAGCTTCTCTGTGGCAACTAACACACAGCCAGTTTCTGGGGAAGATATAGGATGTGCCCACTTTAGACCAAGTTTTGGCGATGGATTATGAGGGTCTGCATGCTTCACAAGAAAATCAGGATCTACTAACTGTTCCTGAATATGAAAATGAAATTGTGTTAGAAGGAAATCTCCCATCACAACATTGTGACAGAAGCAAGGGTTGTCATCATTCTTTTTTTTTTTTTTGAGAGGTTACCATCATCCATGCTATGTCTATCAGAAGAAAATCTGCTTTATGGATGTGGATAAATGAAACTGAATCAAAACGTTAACCCAAAAAACAACATCAAGGTAAGAATGCACACAGTAACCAGCACTTGAGTTCAAAAGCAGGACATGTGCAATTCTGACCACCCATAAATTCATTCCATTGTGATGAAGAGAATACACAATTAAGAGGTAACCTATCTGGTAGTTAAGTTTGAAAAGCATCTAGATGTTTAATCAATATATACAATATATGATAATTTCAGCAGCTTAACAATAGACATCAAATGGCATAAATCTTAGGTGGGCTAGGGGAATGCTGATGTTCCATCTGAATGATAACCCTGCAAGTCGTTTGCCGGTGGCTTGCCCCCATGAGACGGTGATCCTATTTCTACCCCCTCTCCCGCGACAGTTGGTGTTTAGTCCGTCTGGGTTGCACCTCAGACAGTCAGGCTTGTGCCAGGTGCTTTCTTCCCCAGTGAAATCTTTGTGGCTTGTGGAAGGATAATGAATAATGGCAATGGTTGGTCGTGAAGCATAGGCAAAGAGGAAGGAGATAAAACAACCAATGCTACTACCATAGAGGAAAGGCATACAAAGATGGATTGCCATGACACTGTTGACTATACAATGTTTGACGTGCAACGGCGTTGGTGAATGGTGGCAGCAGGTGAGCATGTCCATCTGCTTGTTGGAAACCAGTGCAGTCGAGCCTGCAACCGGGCAGACTTTTGAACCAGGGAAAAAAACTGCAAGAGTTTGTAGCTCCAAGGTGCATAATGAAGAGTATTAACTTGGAGGTCCTGAGAGGATATGCCATTGTAGAGGTCAGGGGTAAGCTTCAAGCTTTGGGTAAGGCACCTGGTAAATTGTTTTGGGACAGTGCCAATCAAGGTGTCTAGCCTATCGACATCTATAGGTGGTGGGTAGTGGTTTTAGCTTTTCTATGGGCATTTTGGATGCAAAGGAATAAATATATTTTCAAGGATAAAAACTGCTATGTTGATAATATAGAGGTCCATGCTTGCACATTGTCCCATACTCCCATGACTGGTTGTAGATGCCGTAGTTGTTAAGGATAATATTTGTCTGGGGTGATATATATATATATATATATATATATATATATATATACATCAGTGAGATCATCCCCATTGACAGACCTAAGTTATATTTGCTAAGAGTTCATGTTTGTTCATTTTGCTCAAGTCACAGAAACCTAAAATAAATTGTCTATTGTTATGTTGATGCCAGAACCAGGTTTCACTGATAACTCCATGGTGAAAATGGTATCCGAAATAGATTTGCTCTATCAAACTACCACTGTTCTTTGTTTAGCACATTCGATGGGAAATAATTTTGGCCATCAGAAGTATTTGGAACTAAAGGTACATCCAAAACACAAACTTCGATTAAAAGTTGCTGCAATCAGAAGTTACATTCACAGCGTTGTCCAAATGAAATGAGCACAAGTGACCAAAACAGTTCCTGCAGTAATTTGAGGAAATTTGAAGAAAACAAAATATATATGATATAACGGTCTGAGCATCGGTAAGAATAGAATTTCGAAACAGGACATTTACGTTTCGGATGGTTTCTCAAGATCTTCATGCCCCTTTCACAGTTCACAGCACACCTCATATGACGAAACTAGATAAGGTAGATACAATTTTCGAGCATACCAAGAAACTAATCATGAATATACAGTTAGCATATGTTGTTTTATTTCTTTTTATATGAATACAACTATAAATCTGTTATCTCATTGTGGGATTTATTAAAGGTCATATGAAAAGGATAACATCCTTTATTCTGGTGCATTAGGGTCACCTCGTTTTCAGAATCATAAAAATAACTATTGTATTCCTCAGTCAAATGAATTTAAGGTCACATAAGTTAGAATGAGCCTTCCAAGAAACTAATAATGAATATCCAGTTAACATAAGTTATTTATTTCCTATTGATATTTGTACTACTGCAGTCTGATAGCTCATTCTGACATTTATTTAAGGATGCATATGAAAAGGATCTGTCCTCTCTCAAAAGAAAAAAAAATGAATTCTTCGGAAAAAAACATATGAAAAGTATTGCCAACAAATAACATCCTCTATTTCCCCTCTCAAAAAAACATCCTCTAGTTCCAGTGCACTAGAACCACCTAGTCCTTAGAATGTTCATAGAAATGACTACAGTAACATTCATCCAGATGTGTTAGTATAGAAACACAAAATTCCAGCCTATGATTCAAAAGTTACTGACTAGTCGATATTCAAGTTTCTGTTTATTTGCAGCATTCATCGATTACCTATTAGATCTTTCAAACATTAGCATCATGTTTATAGTTCAAGCTAATTAAGCAAACATGAAGAGATAAAGAGAAGGAAACAACCCTACCTATTCCATTGGCATGGAGAACCATATCAAAAATCTATTATCGACAGAAATGCAAGAACAAGCCCACAACAAGCATGCCAAATGCATCCAGCTTTCAACTCACCTGCTCGAGAGCAACAAGATTCGCTCTAAAATCTCGCCAATCTGAGAGTGACTGATGAGACTTCTTAGAAGAGTTGTCAGAGTTTGATTTCTGATGTTCCATGTTCCTTCCCTCGACATTGCGCTCCTCTGGAGTTGAAGGGTCACTGTTTCCTGTTAATCAAAAGTTTCATCAACTCAAGAATATCATAACCTTGCCAAGCAAGCAACTCAAAAACCATCTTTTTAGTAATATACATAGACTAATACAACAAAATTACACAACATTATTTGACTGAAAGAAGATAACATCACATACAGGACTTAAGAACTCATCACATTTAGGAAGGGCCAAATTATTCATGAGTAATGTAACAGATCGAATGACCAACTCGGACCACCATAACACCGGAAAGCCCCAAAAGTTATCACCTTTTTTTCATATCAAAGGCATCCGAAAGAAGTTTACGATAGATCGGAATCAAAATTACCAAATTGTTCGGAAAAAAGAAGAAACCCAAAAAAAGAGAAGAACAATTACCCGAAGAAGAGGCTCCGTCGTGATTCTTCTTCTTCCCAATGGCCCTGACCACAATTGACCGGCACTGGGAGGCTCGCGGAGGCCTTCCACCGGCCTTTGTCAAAACACTAACCTCAATTCCCGCAGAGCCAGGGACGACCATGTCTTCGGCGGTGAGCGCCCTCCATCCGGCGACGGCAAGGGTGGCGCTGTGACACCGAGCCACCGGCCCCGCCTTCCTCTTCGACCCCAGGACGAACCCTCCGCCGCCGTTCAGATTGAGAGCTAACACGTCCATCGGTACCCCAAAGAGATCAATCGATCGACAAACCAAACGTCCGATGGTCCACAAGCTCCCAATTATCGTTAGGGTTGCGAACGAATTTAGGATTTGTGGGAGATGAATGAGAGAGAGAGAGAGAGAGTTGATGTGGTCACCAAACAGGAGCAGGTTGAGTTAGATTGGTTTAAAAATATGGGATTTAATTTTGTGAACAAAATCTAGTTCCGAATATTCTCGCAAGATAACGTTTGTGTTTATTTTAGGGGTCAAAGTAAAAAAAAAATTATGTATTTCTTTAGAAAAAATTTAAATAGAAAAGATATTAAAAAATAATTTAACTTTATCTATTTCACATTCTTAATATTATTCACTTACCACCTCTAAAATTTTCAAATTACTTAACTCTGAATACATAAAATTTGTAGATTTATAATAAATCTTTTATCTGTTTACTCCTCATTTAATTTCATTTAATTATAGTAAAAGTTGAGATATGAAACACTCAAATAAGATCGTTAAAGGTGATGAGGTGACAGATCTCATTTATTTTTTTTATTTTATAAAATTAAATAAGGGTAAAAAGTAATAAATAAATAAATTTTAGGTATTAGGTTAAGTATAATGTTTGAAAGTTGAGTGGGAATATATAAGTACTATTAAAATGTGGGTGCAAAATAAAAATAACATAATTTATGATAAAAATAAAATCAGCCTAAAGAAAGTTAAAATTATAATTATAATTATAATTATAATTATAATATGAATTACATGATTTTGAATTTATAATTTATTCGCATTACAATTTTAAATTGTGATTATGAATCTATTTTTTTAAAAAAAGTTATTTTATGCATGTTAGTCTTTCCATATAAAATCAACTTTAGTTTTTAGTGTACATATATTAAATTCACAAATTTGTTATTGTGATTTCATGTATTCTGAAGGTATGTCTTTGTTACATGAGGTAGGGATAAATACTTGTCGAAAATGAGAAAAATCAATTTCAGATCCGGTAACATTGTTCTCATTTTCCCTAATATATTAAGGATATTATAATAACAAACGACATGATTTTCATGGATAAGTGTAACCTTTGCAGATAAAGAATTGAAAACTAAGAAATATAAAATTTATTTCAAGATTTATCCACAACAGAACGCTATCATAAGTAGGTATTTATTTTGTGAGATTGAATATTGAGACACTTTTTCTTAGTAAATATGCTTTACAGTATTTAATTTTACCATATCATTTGTAAAGTCATCTGCTATCATTGCAATTCTTCAGTTACCTTGCATTTTTTTTTCTAGCAACCTCTTAGTTTGCTGAATATTTAATAAAAAAATATTAGTAAGTTCATATCAAGAAGAAAAAAGTTGCCATATATACATTGCTAAAGTATATTCTCTTTTTTTACAAAATTCATATTACTTTTTTAAACTCAGATGTTTAACAATTTATATGTCATATAAAATGACTGAGATACTAAAAATTAAAAGATATTTTCATGTATGGTGCTCTATCTTTGATCTAAATATCTCTTTGTTTCTCTAACATTTTTTTTTGCACTATTGATTCTCCAACTTTGTATGTTTTACACACGTATGGTGCTCCTTTTATCGAGTACAATGATTATTTTTCATTATACTAACTTATTACGTTCGTATAAATATTTTATGCCAACATTATAATAAAAAATGTAATAACTTTGTGATACATAGGAAGACATTTGATAGAAAAAAATATATTTATTTACTATGATGTGTATCTGACATGATATATTTTATTACGATTGTAAAATTTACATGAACATACTCAGTCAACATAATGCAAAAAAATCTATATAATCGATAAAAATATTAAGTGTGCAAATACACATAAAATTGGAGGATTAATGGTGCAAAAAAAGAGTTAAAGGACCATAAAGACATTGAGGTTAAAATTGGTGGACTCTATGTGAAAATTACCTAAAAAATTAAATATAGGAAGCCAAATGATATCTTAACTAAAAATTGGATTGTATTCTAAAACACTAATATTAAAATCTATGATGCTCAAAGAAATGTTCCATGCAATCCTCAACCATAAAAATGAAATTGATGAATTCTTTCTTTTTAGTGCGAAAACTCTAGGAGGAAATGCGATAAAATAATTTGAATTCAGATAGGAGAAAAAAATATGTTTGACATTCAAATGAGAGATAAAAAAATATGTTTGACATTTATCGTCAAGGGTTTTCGGAGGATGTATATACTCATAAAGTTTTTAGTCTTCATTCCACAATGGATAACAGTTTCGATATTGTAGCATCTTCAAATACACACTATCATATGTGAGTACCACAAAAGTAATAAAATCATCATATACTATAAAACAAATAAATTCCTCATAAATCTCAAAAACAAAGTAATGGAAGCAAATGATTTAGTGTAATGTCTCATACTAATATTTGACCTTCACAATTTTGATCTATAATATCTTCGGACATATGTAGAGTATATAAACAATTACTTTAATTGAGCTCTATTCGTCAAATATTTTATGCATGTTAGTCCTTCTATATAAAATCAACATCGGATCTTATTGTTGTATATATTAAATCCAACAATTTATTATTTTGAGTTCATATATTTTGAAGGTATCGTCTTTGTTTTGTTAAGAATATTTTATACATGAGGTAGGAATAAATGCTTGTCGAAAATGAGAATAATAAATTTCAAATCTGATAACATTGTTCCCATTTTCGCTAATATATTAAGGATATTAGAATAACATATGATCATTTTAGATTGCATCATCTTCGTGGATAAATGTAGCATTTGTATATAAAGAATTGAAAATAAGAAATATAAAATTTATTTCAAGATTTATCCACAATTGAACGCTATGTAAGTAGATATTTATTTTGTGAGATCGAATATTTAGATAATTTATAAAGCTCAATATTTTTAAAGAAATAATAAAAGGATAAAAAGAAAGATAAGGTAAGATAAAATATGATATGAGTAGGATTAAGAAAACGATATGTATAAGTCGAAGTCAAACTATTATCTTAATATTTTTCTAATCAATTTAATATTCCTAGTTCTATCCAAGGTAGTTTATAAGGGACTCCTAATCATACAAAACTCAACACAAAGGGATTTCTTTTCTATATATAGGACTCAACCCCTTCTCTCTTCTCACAACCCCCCTCTCTCTCCTCATGGAGGAGGAGAGGTCAAAAAGAAGGTTCATCATGGAGGAGCAGCTAGAAGAAGGATATATGGCGAAGAAGAAGAAGATAGTTTGTATACAAAACAAGATATATAAATAAGGGCATCAACATTGGACAACATTAGATGGAAAAAGGAAAATCGACCATGTGGCTTCTCGTCACGGCATGGGTCATATTTCTAGATAAAAAAATGTTGTAACGCAAACCCTACCCAGGAAATGGGTCGCGTCGCCCCTAACACGAATCACATTCCTCGATTATGGTATGACGTGAATGTGAACTGTAACCTTAGAAATGAACCTCATCACCCCAGCATGGACCATGTCACATGATTGATTCTAATATGAATCAGAATCAAAGTAATGAGACATGGAATGTGTCATCCTTAACAAGTAGTGTCAACATTGAAGTAAATCGAGGAAAAAGTATAGGGAGTCCTAATGCAAGTCATGTTGAAGACTAATACAAGTTGCATTAACCATGTCATAGAAGCAGAACCAATTAGATCAAGCACGAGTTGTTTTAACAATGAACACAGACCGTGTATGGTCATAATGTAAAATGAATTGTGTTGTATCCACATGTGGGTCATTCTATTGAATTGACTCCCAAAGTAGAAAAATAGACAGCGTCTAATCCTGACGCAGGTCATTTTTTCCCGAAATTATCTGATTATGCTTTAATGTATGTGCTTGCTTTGATAATTTACTAAAATATAGAAAGAATGTTATGTCCAACGGATAATAGAGTTTAAAATTAATAATGCATGTGACTTGAATTTTACCATGAAGAGTATGATTTGGTTCCTAATAAAAAGATCAAGCATGGAAACACACATAAAATTGGAGGACTAATGGTGCAAGAAAAAAAAAGTTAAAAGACTGTAAAGATATTGAGGTTAAAGTTGGAGACGACTCTATGTGAAAATTGCTCAAAAAATAAACAAAGGAAATCAAATGATGTCTTAACTAAAAATTGGATGGTAACCTAATACACTAATATTAAAATCTATGATGCTCAAAGAATTTTTTCCATGCAATCCTCAACCATAAAAATGAAGTTCATGAATTCTTTTTTTATGCAAAAACTCTAGGTGGAAATGTGATTAAAATAACTTATCACATACCATGAGAGCCAACTTGGATTTCAGATGAAAGACAAAAATATGTTTGACATTTATCGTCAAGGTGAAGGTTTTCGAAGGACATATACAGTCATAAAGTTCTTAAATCTCCATTCCACAAAGGATAACGGTTTGGAGATTGTAACATCTTCAAATGCACAATATCATATGCTAGTACCACAAAAGTAATAAAATCACCATATATTAAAAAATCGATAAATTTCAAAAGCAAAGTAATGAAAGCAAATGATTTAGTGTAGTGGCTCATACTAATATTTGACCTTCACAATTTTGATCTATAGTATCTTCGGACATACGTAGAGTATATAAATAATTACTTTAATCAAACTCAATTCATCAAATATTTTATGCATATTAGTCCTTCCATATAAAATCAATGTCATATCTTACTATTCAAAAATCCACAAATTTGTACATTGTGATTTCATATATTCTGAAGGTATCATCTTTGTTTCGTTAAGAATATTTTATACACGAGGTAAGGATAAATACTTGTCATAAACGAGAATAATCAATTTCAGATCCGATAATGTTATTACCATTTTTGTTAACATATTGAGGATATTAGAATAAAAAAAATTATCATTTAGATAAATGTAGAATTTATAGATAAAGAATTGAAAATAAGAAAATAAAATTTATTTCAAGATTTATCCACAATCGAAAGTTGTCATAAGTATATATTTATCTTGTGAGATCAAATATTGATATATTTTTCTTAGTAGATATGTTTTACAAGATTTAATTTTAGGATCATTTGTAAAGTCATCTACTATCATTGGAATGCTTGGTTACCTTGCATTTTTTTTCTAGCAACCTCTTAAATTGTTAAATATTTGACTCAAAAGTATTCATAATTTCCATACCAAGAAGAAAAAATGTGACATATGTACATTGCAAAAGTATATTTATTTTTCTTTTACAAAATTCATATTACTGTTTTAAACTTAGATATGTAACAATTTATATGTCATATATAACGATTGAGATACTAAAAGTTAAAAAGGTATTTTAATGTATGGTCCTCCAACTTTGACCTAAATATCTCTTTAGTTTTTTAACTTCTTTTCTTGCATCGTTAATCCTACAACAATGTATGTTTTGCACACTTAGTCCTTTTATCGAGTACAATGATTATTTTTTCGTCCTACTAACTTAGTACATTCATATAGATATTTTATGTCATCATTATGATAAAATATGTCATGTTGACTTCGTGATACATATTAATAATGTTTGCAGGGTATAAATTAGATAGAAAACTGACTTTTATTTATTGTAACATGTATCTGACATGATACATTTTATTATGATCATAATATAAAATATTTACGTGAACGTACTCAATCAACAAAATGAAAAACAATATTATAATCGATGAAATGATCAAGCATGCAATCACACATAAAATTGGAGGACTAATGGTGCAAGAAAAATGTTAATTGTTTGAATTGTGGTATTACGAGGAATTAGGTGGAAGATGGATAGGTGCAGTAAGTTAAATCGTGTTTGGATAAAAAAAATTATAAGGATCATAAGGGATTTGGAGGGATGACTCATACCTCTAAACTCTAAATATTTCATTCCACCAAATTGATAAAATTAGGGAGGATGAAACTTTTTACGCAAAATTACCCTGTTAAATAACTTTTTAAAATTATATCGTAATTCATTTAAAATGATATTCTTTCTTATGTTATTTTGATTTATGATAGAGAAACATTTAACTTGAGTTCATTTGTTGGTTTAACTTTTTCTTCTATCTTATTTTATAATTATTTAATAATTATATTTGTTTAATTTCTATTCATTCACATTTATTTTTCCTCGAGTTAATTTTTTGTCATAATATTTTAAATCTATTGGATGTCATCATAATTTTCTTTTCAAATTAATTATTTTTTATTCAGTTTGAGATAAATAATTATTTTTATGATCATTTTTACTTTAGCATCTTAAAATATTGTCATTTGAACAATGTTTTTATTGGTGTAATAATAATATTAACTTTTTTTTTCATTTTTTTATATTTATCTCTCATCTTCAATCCATTTTAATCTTTATTTTTAAGAGAATACAAAGATAAAAATATTATGAAAGAGAAACAAAAAACATTAGGAGGAAAATAATACTAAAAATAAGAGAACAATGTATAAAGAGATACAAATAATGTAAATGTATAAATATTATAATAAATTAAATAAATATATTAATAATATTATATTTATTAAGGGTCATAAATAATGATATATAATAAGGGTATAAATTACTTTGTTTAAAATTATTCAAACATGACATGATTTAATTTAACCCATCCACCACCATAAAAATTTATCCAAATATTTAATAATAATCCACCACACTCCACGATCTCATTCCACTCCTCTATTAGTTAGTTCCCAAACAAAGCCTAAAGGACCATATATATATTGAGGTAAAGTTCGAGGATCGCGCACAGAAATTACCTAAAAACTAAACATAGGAAGTCAAATGATATCTTAACTAAAAATTGGATTTGTATCTTAAGAACTAACATTCAAATCTCTTATGCTTAGAGAAATGTTCCATGCAATCTGTAGGATCTAGATGGAACCAAGAGAGAGAGGGGTGAATTGGTGCATTAAATTTTACTCTAAATTATGTTTATGCAGCGGAAATTATCACAGATTAAAAGCAAGCAATCAGATGCACAGAAAGAGAAAAACACAAACAAGTTTATTGACGAGGTTTGGCTGAACTCCTGGCCTACGTCCCCGCTCCGGTCTTCTTGAACTCAAGACCTCTAGAGATCACTAAACTCCTTCTTCAAGGGTGAAGGATGCCTTACAGCTTGTTTCTCCTTTCTTTTCTTTCGAAGGCAAGGAGACAACCTCTTACAATTGAGCTCACTCTTGAACACTCAATTTACTCTCTTCTATTTTGGACTTCACTAGAATACTCAGAAGGAGGAACTAAGACTTTTTCACTCAATCTTACAAGTTCGCTAAACAATTTGCCAAAGTTGTCTCCCAAGACTCTTGGGAATATAATTTATACTCTCACACGAACGACCTAATTTCTCTCTCAGAAAACTAGTCGTTAATGCAAGAACAGTATCCTTCACCTAGCCCTCGTTCGCCCGCTTTCGCTTCAGAGGTCGACCACTGCACTGGTGAAGTCGCTTGTCAATATTGTCGTCTGGTGCTTCGGTCGTCCACCTGTCACCTTCGGACGTCCACATTCACAAGCTTCAACCTTCGTTCCTTCTTCTGTCTTTCATAAGTCATCCACAACATTCCTCTCAGCTCTTCAGACAACCTATGCTTCATTTGAGTTTCCTTGTCAAGCTCCTTCGATCGTCGTCCACTGATTGCATATCAATCCTTCGGTCACCCGATCTTGACTTAAACTCATTTCTTCAACTTTTCCTCGGTCGTCCATTGATTTTGCTCAGTGCCTTCAGACAACCTATGCTTCTTTACTCAACACCTCGCCTACCCGCTCATTCTTTACTAAATTCCTCGGACATCAGTTCTTTATCTTCTGACATTCCTCTGACATTCTTTGGTCATCCACTGACAACTCTCAAATACCTTGGATGACCTTTCTTTGTCTTCTGACATTTTTTTATCGTCCTTTGATACTGCTCAACTAAAGTGGTCGACCAATCTGTTCTTATGTCAACAACTCAGGTCATCCACTACTTTATCTTCTAAGCTCTCGGACGTCCTTTGTCTTCAACTTGAATACTTCGATCGTCCGCTGCTCTTCTTCGGATGACCTTTCTTTTCATCACTTTGCTCATGCATTCCTCTGGTCGTCCACTAATTTAACTCCAAAGCTCTCGGACGACCTTTGTTCTTGTCAGTAATATTTTTGTCATCCACTATTCATCTTCAGACGACCTTTGTTTCTTTACTTATGTTTCTGTACTCAATTGGTCGTCCACTGCTTTAACTTTTAAGCTTTTGGACGACCTTTCTCTTTATTGAGAACACTTCGGTCACCGACTGAAGTCTTCGGACGACCTCTCTTCACCTATACATTTCTTTGGTCGTCCACTGCTTTAATCCCAAATCTCTTGGACGACCTCTCTTTCTATTTGAGATTCTTCGGTCGTCCAATGTTTCTTCCCTAAGAACTTCGGACGACCTCTTCTGCCTTTATTAAAAAAATTACTTTCCTCTTTCCCCTCATAGGGCATCCAATTAATCCTTAGGGCGCCCATTTTTCAGCCATGTACTGTATACTTTGATCCTTCGGTCGCCCACTGATTTCACCAGGCGACCTATCTTTCTCGATTGTATCTTCGGTCGTCCAACATCCATCCTTGGTCGACCGCTCAGTACTTGTCTTCACATTTTCAGTCGGTGCTCCTTACTTCGGTCGACCTTTTCACATTTTTAGGATGACCACTTCATACTTAGAATTTTTCATCAAGTCTTCTCAGGGCATGGGTCGTCCACTGTTGAACTCTGGTTAACCTATTTCTGACTGAACATAAAGATCCGGTCTTTCACATACACATCAAAGATCATTAGTACATACTAAGTTTCCTCACAAATTTGTGATCACCAAAATAATCTTGGGAGGCTAGATTCAACAATCTCCCTCTTTTTGATGACTACAAATTTATGAGGAGTGAACTTAGGATTAGTTTTAATAGAAAAATCATATAAAAAATTCAACTAACCGAAAGGCTCCCCCTCAATCACATATCTCTTATTTTTAGGCATTTCTCCCCCTTAACACACGCATACATATTTATGATATTCAAACATAATCATTTAGCATTCTTTTTAGCATTCATCACTTAAACACATACTTCAGGAATTTCTTTGCAAAAACATCTAAAAAACACACTCATTTCATTTCTGAAATATAGAGTATTATACATT
Source organism: Pontederia paniculata (assembly GCA_001647135.1). Classification (NCBI taxonomy): domain Eukaryota; kingdom Viridiplantae; phylum Streptophyta; class Magnoliopsida; order Commelinales; family Pontederiaceae; genus Pontederia; species Pontederia paniculata. Next base: position 18,249 of record LTAE01001426.1, on the reverse strand, counting down.
AAACACTTTTAAGAAAACATACTCATTCTATTTCTAAATATAGAGTATCATACATTATAGTCATTCAGACTCAAAGTGTTTACATACACATATCTTGTCTACAACACAAATTTTGTTTACATACACAAGTCTATCTATCTATTACTCTTTGTCCTTATTCTTTTTCCTCTTGAAGCTTTTTCCAAACTTCTTTTCAGAGGAAGGAAGTGTTGAATTCTCAGCAATTTCCTTAGATGCTTCTTCTACTATTCGGTTCACTACATCTGCCATTAGAATGTTAACTTCATTTTCTTGTTCAGCAAATAGTTCTTGAAGTTCATCCTCTATGCCAATTCTCTCAGTTGTTGCTTCAGTAGTGACTTGGCCAGTTCTGAAGTATGTGTAGAAAATCCTGAACAAATTCCTCGGTCACTTAGGAATCCTCTATTTCAGTTCTCTCAGTGAAGGGTATTGTGCTTCAGTATTAGGAATTTGTTCAGGATTTTCTACAATAGAGGGATCTCTAGGAGCTTCATGTTGTGGATACATAATATCCTAATACTCAGAGACAGATATATGGGAATTCAGTATTCTGAGGAGTATCCTTGGTAAGCCCTTTTCTAGTTAGGGTGAAGAAGAAAATTTTATCAATTTTGGTGGGGAAAAGGATCTCTTCATTTTTAGCAAATAGAAGTTTAAAGGTTCGCACATAAAGGTGATAAGATTTCCGAAGTAGAGACTAGCTCCCTTGGTTCATTTAGAATACACTTTCTCTTTGGTTTCGATTAATTGATGCATAATCATATTTCCTAGTGAGATTCTAGGGGCTGCAGGATCTACCAGATGTGCAAGGACAGCTAGATCAAGGAGATTTACTCTTGTGTAATGACCAACTCTAGAAAGGACTACATGTGTGATTATGTGATGGACAACTTTCATGACAAGGGAGAGATACTTATGAAAAGATCCTTGAACAAAGGTATATGTTCTTCCTCCACTCACAGCTAGTGCAGCTTGATTCTAAGTGTAGATGGTATGAGGCCAATGCATTGGAGCAAGTTTTATGTGTGGGAAATCGGGAGTGTCAAGGATCTCATTCAACTTGGATTCTGTCATGGAAAAATGCTTGCCATGCAGATAGGTTTTGATTTCTAGATAAGTGTCATCATAGGTTAGGTTTGCATAAAAATGTTTGTCTACATGGGGATGAACTGGCTCATCAAGGTCAAGGAATGTGATCCAGTCACATTGTTCAAAAGTTTCTTTGAGAATAGGAAGTTGAAGATTTTTCCAGTCAATGGAGTGGTATGGTTCAACTAAGCGATGTTCATCGAAGAGGGTTAAGTACTAATTTAAAACCAACTCACTAATGTACTTAGGGTGACGAAAAATTGGGTCGGTTGAAAGAGGATTGTTGGTTGTTTGATTATTATTGAGAGGGGGTTCTGATGGTTGGTCAGAGGATTCTCCTGTGTTAACTGATTCTTGTGGAATGGAGGAATATGGTTCTTCTAATTGTTCTTCTACTTGTTTTTTTTACGAGTCTTCATCTTTTAGCTACTTTCTTAAGAGGCGACATAGTTTAAGATAGATAAGGAAGAACACAGAAGTGAGATTGCAAGAAACTAGGAGAGATTGTACATAGGGTACTGTAGGATATCGAAGATACTTGATTATGTAGAGAATAAACAATATTGACAGCAAAGTTTAGACCTAGTTAGAACTTAGATAGTAAAACCTAAAATTTTTAACTTTGCAATGCATAGAGGTAATGCTTTTAGGTTTACCTAGATGTTTGAATCCTTGTCTGAGAAGGTTTTGATCGCTTCAAGCTTGCTAGAGATTTCAGGGATTTGAACGAGACGAGGAAGGAAGGAGGCGGAAGAACACGAAGGGTCAACCTTTGAGTATATTCCAAATATGATGACGGTTAGGGATGACCCACTATATATAACATTCTCAACATCGGTCGCCCGAAAGAGATTATAGGTTGACCGAAGTAGCAGAGGTGTCATGTTAGAGTCATAGTGGTCGACCTACGATATAGTTGGATGCCCTTTACTTGGATTGATCCTAAGTCATGAAGTAACTTCGGTTGTCCGAAGTATGGATAATGAACGTCCAAAGTCTTGTTAGGTTTTCAAGACATAGTACTCCCTTTGTTTATAGAGTGGTCGACCGATTTGTGGTAGAGTACTTGTATTGGTCGTCTAAAGATTTACAATGGTCGTCCGCTGTTAGAGATCACTAGATATCGACAATGTGTTTTGGATGCCCGAAGCGGGGAGTGAACGTCGGAAGTTTTGTGACCAACCTGATACTTAACCACCTTATCATTTACTACTCGAGATCCTTCATAGTTTCATTTGGGATAGATATCTAGGGGAAGATAGATGTTGTTCATGTATGTGTTGTGCAACACAATTAATTTACAACTTTATTAATCAGTGATACTCACATAGGCAAGTCACTAATAAGTTGTTTGTTAAGTTTCTAAGTCCAACATTCCAATTTCTCTCTTTAACATATTAAATCTATCTCCTTCCAAAGGCTTTGTAAATATGTGAGCTAATTGTCTTTCAGTTGGGATATGTTCTATAGAAATCGTTCTGAGTGATACATGTTCTCTAATGAAAAGATACCTTAAGTCAATGTGCTTAGTTCTGGAATGTTGCACAGGATTCTTAGTCATTTTTATAGCACTTGTATTATCACACTTTAATGGCATAGTTTCACATGTTATGCCATAGTCCAGGAGTTGTTGTTTCGTCCCCAACAGTTGAGCACAACAACTTCCAGCAGCTATATATTCAGCTTCAGCTGTGGATAGTGCAATTGAGTTTTGTTTCTTGTTGGCCCAAGATAGTAATGAGCTACTAAGAAAATAACACATAGTACTAGTGCTCTTTCTATCTACTCTGCATCCAACAAAGTCTGAATCAGTGTAGGCAAAAAGATCAAATGAGAAATTTTTGTCATACCACAGTCTTAAGTTTGGAGTACTTTTAAGATATCTCAGAATTCTTTTGGTGGCCACTAAATGGGAATCCTTAGGATTGGCCTGAAATCTAGCGCATAGACATACACTGAACATGATGTCTGGCCTAGAAGCAGTCAAGCATAGGAGATTTCCAATCATACCCCGTATAATTTATGATCTACACTTTCCCCTTTTTCATCATTGTCACATTTAGTGAGAGCACTCATGGGAGTAGAGTTGGGTTTATAATCCTCCATTGTAAATCTCACAAGCAGCTCTTTTGTGTACTTTCCTTGATTTAGAAAAATTTCATCCTTAATTTGCTTAACTTGAAAACCAAGAAAGTATGTTAACTCTCTTACTAAACTCATCCCAATCTCTTTATGCATGGGGTTCCCTATGACCCTCCTATCGAGCCTCTTCTACCAGGGGTTCAAGTCTCTCTTCTTCTGGGGGTTCTTCACTCTGATTTCTTTCTCCCCCTTTGTAATTATAAGAAAGGGGAGTGTCATATGGCTCATACTCTGCTGCCCTCATGAACCCTTCCACAGCATCCCAATGACGACAACCTTGATTATGATGAACAACAATATTTTTACTGACTTTAGTACTCTCGAACTGTTCCTATTCAATTTTCTTCAGTAATTCAAGAGCTTGACTTAGTTGGGTGAACATTGTGCTGAGTTGAGTTGACATGGTGTCCACTTTGGTGCACAAGAAAGTCCAATCTGCTCTACTTGGAGGCCATGTGACTGAGAAGGTGGAGGTGCCAGCAGCTCTAGAGGGTGTCCTAAGTGACCGAGGAATTTGTTTAGGATTTTCTGCCGTAGAGGGATCTTTGGGAGCTTTAGGTTGTGGATACATAATATCCTGATACTTAGAGACAGATATATGGGAATTCAGTATTCTGAGGAGTATCCTTGGTAAGCCCTTTTCTAGTCAGGGTGGAGAAGAAAATTTTATAAATTTTGGTGGGGAAAAGGATCTCTTCGCTTTTAGCAAATAGAAGTTTAAAGGTTTTGCGAGCCATAAAGGTGATAAAATTTTCAAAGTAGAGACGAGCTCCCTTGGTTCACTTAGAATGCACTTTCTCTTTGGTTCTGATTAATTGATACATAATCATACTTTCTAGTGAGATTCTAGGGGCTTCAGGATCTACCATGTGCAAGGACAGCTAGATCAAGGAGATTTACTCTTGTGTAATGACCAACTCTAGGAAGGACTACATGTGTGATTATGTGATGGACAACTTTCATGGCAAGGGAGAGATACTTATGGAAAGATCCTTGAATAAAGGTATATGTTCTTCCTCCACTCACAGCTAGTGCAGTTTGATTCTGAGTGTAGATGGTGTGAGGTCAATGCATTGGAGCAAGTTTATGTGTGGGAAATCAGGAGTGTCAAGGATCTCATTCAACTTGGATTCTATCATGGAAAAATGCTTGCCATGCAGATAGGTTTTGATTTCTAGATAAGTGTCATCGTAGGTTAGGTTTGCATAAAAATATTTGTCTACATGGGGATGAACTGACTCATCAAGGTCAAGGAATGTGATCCAGTCACATTGTTCAAAAGTTTCTTTGAGAATAGGTAGTTGAAGATTTTTCCAGTCAATGGAGTGGTATGGTTCAACTAAACGATATTCATCGTAGAGGGTTAAGTACTAATTTGAAACCAACTCACTAATGTACTTAGGATGACGAAAAATTGGGTCGGTTGAAAGAGGATTGTTGGTTGTTTGATTATTATCGAGAGGGGGTTCTGGTAGTTGGTCAGAGGGTTCTCCTATGTTAATTGATTCTTGTGGAATGGAGGAGTATGGTTCTTCTAATTGTTCTTCTACTTGTTTTCTTTTTACGAGTCTTCATCTTTTAGCTACTTTCTTAAGAAGCAACATAGTTTAAGATAGATAAGGAAGAACACAGAAGTGAGATTGCAAGGAACTAGGAGAGATTGTACTTAGGGTAGTGTAGGAAATCGAAGAGATTTGATTATGTAGAGAATAAATAATATTGATAGCAAAGTTTAGACCTAGTTAGAACTTAGATAGTAAAACCTAGAATTTTTAACTTTGCAATGCATGGAGGTAATGTTTTTAGGTTTACCTAGATGTTTGAATCCTTGTTTGAGAAGGTTTTTATCGCTTCAAGTTTGCTAGGGATTTCAAGAGATTTGAACGAGACGTGGAGGGAAGGAGGCAGAAGAACATGAAGGGTCAACCTTTGAGTATATTTCAAATATGATGACGGTTAGGGTTGACCCACTATATATAGCATTCTCAACATCGGTTGCTCGAAAGAGATTATAGGTCGACCGAAGTAGCAGATGTGTCATGTTAGAGTCATAGTGTCCTACGATATAGGTGGATGCCCTTTACTTGGATTGATCCTGAGTCATGAAGTAACTCCGGTCGTCCGAAGT